>JANEMJ010022012.1:71844-83651 GCA_024361745.1 Cacatua alba | reverse complement strand
CCCTGCCCATGGCAGGGGGGTTGGAACTAGATAATCTTAAGGTCCTTTCCAACCCTAACTATTCTATGATTCTATGAGTCTATATTTCTTGAGAATTTTAATTTGATTCACCATTTCCTTACCTTTAAGAAAATTATTTGCTTAACAAGAATATTTGCTAAGGACACCAAAAAATATCTGACTTGTAAAAACTTATAGATCCCTCCCTGTAAAGCTCTTCCAATCTACTGTCTGGAGAATTTCGGAGCCAGATTGCATACATACAATTTAATTTAATACTGGTATATTTGGCTTTTATGAATTTCCTGACTCCCATTTTGAACTTAAATATAGACATGCATTTAGAGAGTCTGTAAGCTGCTTGTAATAGTGAATTCAAACAATTATGCTTGGAGCTGATCTAGCACAGTGTAAAACTCTAAAAGATTCATGTTTACTAGATAAGGTTTTACAAGACTGCATTGGAACCATCCTAGAATATGTGGTAAAACTGATAGTGGGTTAAGCATAAAGCAAACTGCTGGAAAAACGTAAGAACAATTATATATTTTCTGTATGAAACATCAAAGATTACAAAGAAGTAATTTTGAGATTCAATGCAAATTCAGGCCCCTTAGTCTATTTGTAATCATGGACATATTTTGTGTACAGTTAACTCACCTTTGTCATTTTACCACCTGCACTACCTTATACAAAGACAGAAACCTGTCATTTAATATTTTGCACTCTGTCATGTAAACCTCATCAAATTTGTTCAATTCCAGACCCTGGCAAATGTAAAAGGATTACTTAACAAGCTCATTAGTAATAAAAAAAATTGCTGAACTCTCAAAGTCTTACCTAATCACTGGAAATAATTAAATTTCCAACTGTATTAATAGTAGTGTCTGCTTTAGAAAGGCAATTAATTTTTTTTTCTCAGCTAATAATGATTCTTATAAAGATTAGTTCTGATGATCACTCTTTTGTACTTTTCCCCAGTTTTCAAAATCTCACAGCTTTTTTGCCAAGAATTCTGTAACACAAGTACAAAGCACAGTTTCATCATCTACCTGTATTCCCCATCATGAGGTTATACCAATTGTGTGAGGATATACAGATGGAGCACTAGAGAAGTTAGAAGAGAGTGTACTGTTCATCTGATGATGGTGGTCTTTATTTGATTTCTAAGATTCATATGGATTCTGCATTTACAAGTCTCCAAACAAATGACTCAATTTTACTGGTTTGAAGAGAGTTTCAATAGATAATGATTTCATCTGTGAATGACTACAGCTATTCAGTATTCCTTCAATGAAAGCAAGACTACGGTGTTTAAAAAAAACACCCTAACTTTTTGAATAAAGAATGTTTAAAGTGAAACTTGTAGAACGGTTAGGTGGAGGTCATAATTCAGTTTTGAAATCCACATTTCCAGACAGCCAGATAGTTATTCCTGCATTGGTTTTAGGCCTCAGAGTGTAAAACAGAAAATTTTCACTCCATGTAACAATAGTCTAATAGTAATAATACCATTATCAAGATTTTAAAAAAGCAGGCTATATATGTCTTCATCTGAAACTTATAGGATCATTTGATTTACCTTATTTCCTTAGAGTTACTTCTTATGAAAGTCACATCCCAGTCAGAGATGGACAGTCCAAGGAAGAACCATTTAACAAATAGTAACCCTCAAGGAACAGAAACAAGGAACAGAAACATTCTGACATAGAATCATAGAATCGTAGAATAGTTAGGGTTGGAAAGGACCTTAAGATCATCTAGTTGCAACCCCCTGCCGTGGGCAGGGATGCCTCACAGTAGACCATGTGGCCCAAGGCTCTGTCCAACCTGGACATACCGGTGTTATACTAAATACTCTGACCAATACCTGCAGATGATTGCTGTAGCAAGTTTTTTTCGAAAGAAACACTAGAAGCTTTAATTTTGATTTATCACAAGTGCTATGGACAATTCTGTGAACCTAAATAAATCATCTCTAGTTCTTTTATCATATGCCAATATTGTATTCCTCTTGTTCAACAAACAAATAAATAGAAACAAGGGGGGGTAAGAATTCTTGCAGTCTCTGCTTTTTTGGTGTAATATGAGCTAATTGAAAAAGGCTTTTCAAGAGGACATTTAAAGAAAAAGAAACTGTGTTATCTGCATGTTCTTAAGCTAACTGAACTCACAAGTGAAAAACATTTATCTGAATGTGGAGCAGTGAACATTGAACTTGTTAATGTTTGGACTTCTCCATGCTCTCTCAGGCTTACAGAGCAAACCTAGGGTGCAGGATGATGTGTATCACTTACCTGTAAGTAACTGAGCAATTTAGAAACAAAGAGTGTGCAGGAAATGTAAGTGATCACCTGCGCAAAAGGTCTATTTGGATGTTTAAGGCATACTGCTATGTCAGTGTTTAGTGTGGCTCATGTCCCTCCTTTTAAAAAAGCAATGATGCAAACTGCTAATTTGATGGCTCTTTAGCTGCAACTGCCAAAATTTTGAATCTTAATCTGTTCCTTTATACAAAACCAATATTTTCATGTAAAACTTGATTAAAGTCAGTGGGCAAAATAAATATAAAATATAACTGGCTTTTTTTTCTTGTGTGGTACTACTACTATGCATGTCTTTGCTTTACAAAAACAGTCAACATGCATACAGCCTGCTTTTCCACCTTGCAAACTATTATTCAGAATTGCATAACAAATTAGAGCAAAATGAGTTCTTCATCTTCTTCAGAGCATCCCTGGACTCAAGATATTCATTGGACTGCGAAGAATGAATACTTCAAGAAAAAATAATTTTTTAAGAGGAAACACAATAATACTTTTTTAATAATTAAATGGGGCCACGTTATGAACATGAGGAGCCATACAACTTTTCTGGCAAAATGACATTAAGAGATAGCATGTTAATAATTATAGCCAGTCATTTCCTTCATATCAAGAAAAAGTCATAAGATTCTAATTTAAATTATTTTGAAAAAAATAATAAAAAAAAATCCACAGTCAAGTTAAAAACCCACAAAAACAAACGATCTGAATGACATCCTTAACGTATTTAGAAAAAAGTAGGTGCTTAATGTCATGAAATATTTACTCCCCCAGGTCTTTAAATTATGTAAGTTTTCTCATGGAATTTAACTGGAATCAAGAAGATAAACTTTACCTAACAGCTGAAAATGTTAGTGATTGTTTCTTTTTTGTAAGCTTTTTTAATTATTATTACTCCTGTGTGTCAAAATGCATTGGCTTTGAGCCTTACCATTGTTCTTTGTTCCTGTGCAGTTCTCAGCATGCAAAATGTTTATAAGGTAGGGATAAATGAATCTCTTCAGATTTAGCTATTTTAAAGCTTATAAAATATTAAAAGGTAATATAAGAAGATGAAAAGCAAACAATAGTAAGAACTGAGTTGAGATGATCAAGCACTTTATTTTTCTCATGGTGCATTCTGTTAGTCTGCATTTTAATGTAACAATGACAGAATAGAAGAAAATAGGTCAATATGAATCAGTACAGTTTCTTCATAGATATGTTTAGTTTCTATGTTCATAGACCAAAATGCTAAGAATTGAAAGTTACTAGCACTGCTGCTATTTCACAAACTTCCAGTTCTTCCAGTAACTGAAAAAGATGCACATGAAAAGTTGTCAGATTACTTAGAGATCCAAATTCCTAATAAGGATGTGAAACAATTACAATTCGTGGCTGCTTCAAAAGATTGCAAGAAAAAAAATTGATAGCAATGTATATTGAAAACTGGGATAGATAACAAGGTTGAAGGTGGCATTTCGGCTGCAGGGACTTTTGTGTACTTTGGAAAGACTCTTAAAAGGTTATTGTTAGAAAGGAGAAACCAGGGAGCTAATGTTCATCTTGTCTCTGTAGCTAATCTTTTTCTTCTGCATTCTGAAAAACGCCCCACAGGCAAAACATCACCTCTAACCTTGTTTTCTGTTCTGTGTATTTTATTAACCTTTCTTTTCTAAGTCTACAGTTTTCAGTCGAGCGCAGCCCCTGATAGCAATCTAGGTTGACTGATTATTATTTTTTTACAATGACTGAGGTGTTACCATGATATTATTTCAGCAAAAAAAACATGTTTAGTTGCCATGGCAATTAAGCAATAACTGTAGTCTTTACTTGTCTATTAGAATTGTCAATCCAGCTCCTGTTTCCTAGTACCAAATTTGGGGTTTTTTTAATGTTTTTTTTTTTAGTCAGTATTGCTTCATTCAGGTGATGCAGCTGCACTTGTTCTGAAGTAGGAAACTAACAGTTGTGGGCCCATCACTAGCTGTATAGGTGTCTAGGAGTCTAGGTATCCATGGCACAAATTGATGTTGGTCAAGTACGAGAAAAGAAACCAAATGAGATAAGATCTGTCACAGCTGAGATGACAGATAAAAATGAGGGAAGGTCTGTGTTACAGGGGCCTTTTGGACGCAAAGTAAACATTTCCTGTCAGAATCACCATCAATATCCTTGGGCTTCCAATCTTTCAACATTTCTGGTATTAGTTCAGGGCACAACCAATGATTTAACGTATCTGTTGAAACAAAAATAAAGCACCAACCATGCAGACATCTGACTTGTTTCTTCTTTGAAGGGTGCTTAGTTAGGTGATATAATTTTCACTGAAAAAAAGTAAACTTTTATACCACTGGGTATAAAACCTTTAGGTTATGGGTGTTATGGATTTGTGATCATTTCCCAGTTCCTGTGTGGGATATATAGTTTAGTAATCTCTGGATTGCGTAGCAGTGCAGGGCACAAAGGAATGCAGTCATGCTTCCTGCTCTGTAGCTTCTATGCAAGGGAAACCATGTTCATTGGCCAAATGGTGGTGTAATTCACTCAAGTAGGGTTCACACAGCTGCGTGACGCTTCAGAATGCAGAAAGTAAGTCTAGACGCAGCTTCAGAGTAGCAATACCGGGTGGTGCATTCTCAGCAGTCATTTCTCAGACTCTATTGGCAAAATAAATGTAGCCTGTGCACATCTTTTGTCCTAATGATTTCACGTTGTGGAACTGCATCTGGTTAAAGAATAGTTCTGATCAATGAAACATCTCTGAACAAGCAAAACCAGATCACTTAACATGCTAGACCATCTGACAGGTGGTAACTTCTGGTGTTCTCCTTGACAATAAATGGCTCCTTTATGCAGTGCATTCAGTAAATAGAAACAGTCTCCCAAACTGTAGACCATTTTTTTCTGTTGAGCATTGACATCGCACTCATAGGTTGGAATACTCTGGTAAGATGCAATTCAGTAACTCTACAGCTGAGACACAGGCGGTTATTACTGTGTTAGCCATTTTCATTTATACCTATAACATCATATATGACTAGCAATACTAGGGGGCTGCTTGGATTATCAGTTTAGCAGTTATAGGTAACTTTTTTCACAAATGGTGATGCATTATTTTAATTTTCAGTAACATTTTTTTTACCAGTCTATATCAAACCTGTTCACCTTCTAAATTAACATGCTGGCATTATAGTAATTAATTTGACATTCAGTTACTGAAGGGACAGGAGAATAAAAACCTGGAGGATGAAAGGGAATCTCCTAAAATCGATCCACAACTGAATAGAAACTTTTATCAGTACTGAACTGCTTCAGTTATTTCCTAGCCCAGATCATCAACACTTTAGGAGGGCTAACTCCTTACAGGGTGCAAAGATCTGTGCTAGGCCATCTCCTCTATCACTATCCTATATGGGCCCTTTAATTTTCTTATTTTATGTTTTCATTTTCCTTGTCTCCTTCTAACAGTACATCACTTGGTTAATTCACCTCTATTGCTGCTTTTTTTGCAGTCCTGGACCTGACATGATGTTGGCCAGCCATCACTACCTACTCACTTCCCCTACAATCTTCCTGCTTTCTACCTTTACACCTCAGACTTTTCAAGAGGGACTATCTGCTGGTTTCTGATGATTAATCAGAACATAGCACTGTAGCCTTGATCTCTGTTGATCTTTGAGTGTTTCTGTGATAGCAATCAGAAAAATTATGGACTGTTTCTATTAACTGTAACCACAATGAAAGAACTTGGAGTGCACCCTGTCTAAGCAAGTTGCCTTGAACTGCAGGAAAGACAAGTAACATTGCCTCCATTGTTAAAAATGGTAAACATCCTGAAAAGGCAGGTTACCAGCAGTGTTCACCCCAGAGGACAAGAAAATGGACAGAGAGGGAACATTTCCATGAATTCGGATGAGCCTTTTTATCAGATTCACCTTCACCATGGCCAGGGATTCACATTCTAGATAAACTAACAAAAGAGATTTTATTTAATAACAGGCAAGTTGTAGCAGGGTCAGACATACAACAGGAGAGCATGTCACAGCTGCTGACTTCTCAGTCTAAACAAAAACGAATTAACTTCTCAGCCTATTTGTTTATAGACACAAGGTGCCTCAGCACCATATTTGTAAGGCTACTTTTTTTTGACCACTGGAAGGGTCACCCTACTTGCAGAAAAGAGTTTCAGCACCTCATGACCAGCAAATTTTAATTCTGAGCTAACTTAATTCCTTTTTTAACAACTCTTCCTTACAAGAACAAAACCGGGATTTTTTGTGTTATTTATCCCTTTCCTTCAAAGGGAAGACAGCTAAAAAGGGGGGGGGATGGGGGCAAACTGTGCCTTTTTTTAAAAATAGTTCCGTCTTGTTTAGCTTCAACTATCTTCAACAACATAGAGAAAAATCCTTCCAGTCAATGAAGGTAACATTAGTACAAAAGTGGCCTTATAGAAAATACTTTCCTGTTATCGTTTGAAATGACAAAAAGTATCCATATATTATTTTTCTACAAGCATGGAACTGTTGCATCAATATTTTTTTAATTTCCTGACAGCACCTCTTTCCTAAAGGATTCTAACTTCTAGTTCAATAAATTCTTGCCATAAGGAAAAGCTGAAGGTAGCATTATGGAAGAGGTTGGAATGCCTGTAGGGATAATTTCACAATGTATGCTGGCATGTAAAGAGGGATTTTGCTTGAGACAATATTTTTTGTAATTCTATGAAGTGTATCAGAATCAATATGTTGAACTCAATTTTGCTAGCCTATCAGTTTCTGGATTTATGGGAAGTTATTATATTCTGCTCATACTTGGCCAGACTCTAAACTTCTTTTTTCTAGTTCTAGAAACACAGCGCACAGCCATTACAGGGGAAAAACAGAGAGCCCATCTGTCTTTGTTAAAAAGAGTATGCAGTGCACTGTTTTGTGCTTTTTTGGTCATCAACAACTGTATGAGGAAATAATCTTAATAGTACCTTCTCAAAAAGGATTTTTAGTTCAGTATTGTATAATAATGTTCTCTTTTCTGCTTCCCCTAGAGTAATGAATCAAGAGCCAGTTAAAAGACCATATGGCTTAGAAGTTCTTATTTGTTTAGTTAGCTGATACCACAGACAGGAAATCAACATATAGGAATTTCACAACCACATTTCCATCTGTTTTATGTGGGTGATGCCATCAAAGAAGCTGACAAGTCTCAGCAATTCTCAAGCATATGTCACCTTTTTTGTAGTGCTACAGGTCCAAAGTCCATTCTTTCACCTGCCTCAAGCAGCATCAGGAGCCAAAACTGGAGATTATCTCTATGGAAGGCCTATGGCTACACAGCATGGTTAGCTGTGAACTGTAATATTTCTGGTTTTATCTGTGTTTGATAGGATATGCCATCTTTTGTCATAGAAGTTTTGGTCTAATTAGTACCAGCTGAAGTAAATTTCAGACTATGAAGATCAAAACAAGATTTTTATATAATATGTTGACAGGCTAAAAATCTGCTCATCAGGTGCAGTGTCTACTGAGAGTTACTAGTTAGTGGTGAGTATAAAGGGCCCCTTCTGAAATCAGACATTAAATCTTGCAGTCCCGCTGTGGTTTGAAGCCATTCCTGCTCTCCATGTCTGGAGGGTGTAAAAGAAAGACATGAGTTGTATTTGTGTGTCATTCAAAAGAAGTGATCAATTGAAATATTTGGAAATATTATTTGTGCCTCTTGCATGTCAAAGAGAGCCTTGTAACTATGGTAGTTTTCACAATTTTTTTCTCAAAAAAAAAAAAGAAAATCAAGCTGCTCGTTCTAATTACTGTTCTCAAAATACCAGAGAAATGGCCAATTACAAATTCAGCCTCTAAAGAGGAATTTAATCAAGAGACGAGAATTTCCATTCTTGTATAAATAATAATCTGAATTTTGCAATTTGCATTCAACTGCTTGTGCTTTCACTTGAGGGTCTTAATTAGGATCACTATTGCATCTTGTAGACAGCTAGACTGTTAGTACTGTTGGTAGCTTGCCACCATATTTGGCAGTCCAACAAAATCACAAAATCTGAAAAATAAGCCTATTAAAAAGTCAGCAAAGCCAATACCCTTTCTGCAAGCTTTAATCTGGATTTCCATATTCTGTACCTTTCTGGAGGGTAAGAATTCTCAACCTACTGCTCTGTTTCCATACATCTGAGCACTTTCTCTGAATATTATTTCAGAATAAATTTCCTTTTTTTACTGTCAGTTCAGATATTGATTGTCATTTGCAGATTCTAATGCCTTCTATGTGAGCACTCTTGAGAAAGCTGCTTAAGACTGTAGAGAATAGCTTTATTGCTTGTAATTATATTTGGACTGCATGATGGATGTATATCCTTAAACGAAAACAACACATCCTCACATTTCTGCTGTACCATCTTCCTTCATAAGGTTAGCTTTATTGGCAAATTTGGAGTCTACTAAGTCTAAGGAATAAATCATTTGAATCAGGCAGACTAGAACATGATAGAGAAAAACCCGGAGAAAGACAATAGCAGTTCTATTTTTGCCTCTGCTGTGAATCTTTTTTTTAGACCATAGGTTCTTCCATTTTCTTTTTTATTCATTGCTGTGTCTCTTTGGAGTGTAAACTCCTCACAATGATTTGTATAATACCTAATGTGATCAGACTTCAGTTTTCCTTGGGATATAAATGGAATATCAATAAAAACAACAAATACTACTAATAATTGTAACCTAGCAGAAAATAATTAGTTCCTCATTAAACCCATCTACAAAACATATCAATTGTTTATTAAACACTATTAATAAGTGAGCTTTGGTTGGGAATATCAGAGGGTAAAGATTCAGGGAATCATTAGTTAGAGGGGAAAAAAAAACAACCTGTCTTATCTTTCCTAAGAAAGAGCATCTATATCCCCTTATCCATAAAGACTGCATTCTAAAGGGTATTTCACCTCCCTGTGTGACTTTCAGGTTAGAAGAGTATTGTAAGGTAACCTAAAGAAATTATAATGCAGTAGACTCTTAAGTGATTTGAGTACCTCATTCCTTTAGAAATGCTGGGTTTTTTTTCACCTGAATAAACTTAATATGCTGAAGAATTCCCTATGTGGTTTGAATATTGGGACAGCATATAACAGCAGTAGAAATTCTAAATGAGACCTCCATTGTACAAACTCAAATGTCTTTTTTGACCTCTGCTACAGATGAAATCTAGAGGATGACGCAGAGAATATAGTATCTACCAGATTTGTTTTTTGTTTTTTTTGTCTGGTTCTGTACTTATTTTATCTTAAATGATATCTTTTCAGGCAGTTGAAATGTGCAGTGGTTTCATTCCCAGAAGCAAGCGAAATTTTCCTTAATCAAGTGATTTGACACAGTACATTAGAGACACAGCAAAATTCACAGCAGTAAGAAATATAGTAATTTTATCTTAAGGTCTTTTCAGAGTTTCCTCTTTGATGTCAATATTTGTAGTTTGTTGGGATATTGCCTTGCCTTGCCTTGCCTTTCTCTCAGTACAGTAAGCAACAGATTGATAAGTCCAAACAGTCTCCAGAGGTCCTTTCTGACCCCAAGCAATATGTGATATCGTGTGATCCTGTGTAAGCAACCAAATAACCCAACAGAAGTCTATCTCAGTGACTTGTAATCA
Organism: Cacatua alba; assembly: GCA_024361745.1. NCBI lineage: Eukaryota > Metazoa > Chordata > Aves > Psittaciformes > Cacatuidae > Cacatua > Cacatua alba. The sequence goes on along the minus strand of JANEMJ010022012.1, from coordinate 73,695 downwards.
CTTTGGGATTTGCTTTGAAGATGACGATGGTGATTTTTATTACATAAATTTATTACTGTTGGCAATTTTATGTATTTCTGATGATATTACTTTTTCCAAGGTTATGCTGAGCAGTATTTTCAATATTTCAGATGTGAAAATGATGAATACAAAAATTCTTAATGCTTGAATGCTTTTGTGGATATATAGAAGGCATTTTCTAATAACTGCTGTATACATAAGGAGAAACTTGAAAACTCAAGATAATGAAATGAAATTAATACAGTTCCATTAGATTAAAGGAACAAATGGAAGATATAGGGAAAATTGTACCTTATTGCCTTTTCAACCTGAAGCTGTCAAACGCTGACTACTGCTGTTAGAAAAGGAGCAGGTGGTCATTTAAAAGTCAAAAGACAGAACTGAGACCAAAACCTGATTACTTTTAATGCCAATATCATAAGGTCAATGTCAGTTTTTTTTTTTCTGTCTGACTGATTACTTTTGGTCTTCTAAGGCTGGCAATACACCAAGTGGTGCCCATGCTGCCACAGGCCCACCCATGATGTTTCATTAAAGTACTAGGATATTAATAGTGTCCCAGCAATACCACACCAGCTTCTCTGAACTGGCTTCCTCACCAGACTGTGAAGCAGACTCTGTCACTTGCACACCAGCTGGCTCTGGTCCTACTAGTCTCTGCCCATCTGCTTTTTGCCATGTGCTGACCACTATGTCTGATTAGTATTCATTTCTAGACCGGTGGTGAAGGTGGCCTTTATAAGCGGGTTTAACAGTGCTATAGACCAAGTAATACTCTAATCTTTACACATACAAATAGAATTCAGTACATTATATATACAAATAGAGATTAATGCTATACTGGTGAAAACAAATAGGGCCTGTTATACAGCCAAAATACCATATTAAGATTTTCCTGCTGTGAGACAGTACCACAAAAATAAATGTTAATCTTACAAAATTTGGACTCCGCGGGTCCCAGAATTATGAAATTAGTGTAATTATATCCCAAACATACTTAGACTAAATCTCTCTAACCATGCAATTAGAAATTGAACTGATCCAATTACGTGATGTAATGGCATAATTATGCATAATGACACAATTATAATTTGTGGTTATATCTTAAAAATACTTCTGAAACTTTCAAAAGGAATATTGGGCACAAACTGTCACTCTTGTTTTAATACTCGTCTGTTTCAGACATCAATTCTAAAATATTTGTGCAACGTTGCAAGTAAGTGCAATATTAGGTTAAAAAAATTAAAATTAAAAAAAGGAGGATTTGGAGATTTAGTTGCTTGAAAATTTATTTCTAGTGACAGGTGAATGTAAATGTAGCATTCACTGCAGCAGTGTCTAGAGCTATTTAAAATGCACTTTTTAAAAAGATATGAAAAAAAATTTACCTTGTCTATTAAAATGTCTGCCCCTGTTATCTGTCTTGACTCTTCATAACTGTACCTCAGCACCCTTCCTAGTAGTTATTGAGAGCATCTCCATAAAGCAATACTATATAAGAAACAGGTACCAATGAAAGTTTAAAAATTTATGTAAAAGTGGGGTTTTTAATAGGAAAATACATTTTAGGGCAGGCAGATATTTTATCATTACTTTTCAAAACAGATTTTCGTCAGCTGAGAGCAAACAATATACATCTACTACAGAGACACTGAAGGTGGAATAGCTCTCTGGAGACATCTGCCAGTTCTTATATTTCTCACAGAGACTAAAGTCACAGTTGCTCATTGAAAAGAGGTTCTGTCTTCCCTGTCTGAACAATGAAAGTGAAGCCAAGTAGTTCATAATAGCACCATACACTTGAGCATGAGCACTCTGGTATGACCCAGT
>JANEMJ010022012.1:0-71744 GCA_024361745.1 Cacatua alba | reverse complement strand
AGCACAACCCTCCAGCTTATCATAATTTCCTTCTACTGGAAGGATTTTGCAAATGGATGCGGCTTTGTTGTTCTGAGGCATAGGGAGGCCTGGAAAATACTGAGGACAGATATTCTTATTCTAATATTGCAAATCACCCCAGAGTAATTTCAGACTATTTTTGGAGGCATGCCTCTAGCTTACTTTTACATACTTTTAAATTATAGAAGTGAAGACAATGACCACTGCTTTTCCTGTTAATGAACTCCTCATTTCTTATTCCTTATTATTTGGAAGAAATGGATTATAATACCAAACCAGCAAGTTTATATACATAACTATTCTTTACTAATACATCTCAGATCTTTGAAATGCTTCTCCATAAACTGTTCTAAATTATGATTCAACATGACATTTACAAACAGTAGGAAAATTTGATTCTTAAAGATACTTCTAAGATAACATTTGTCACTAGGGATGGGATTAATCTGACTAAATTGTGGACATCTGCTCGAGTTAATTGTATAGGCATCCCACTGTTATAATGGTAAATTAGTGAATATAGTTAATTCTTATCTCACTGAAGTAGATTTTTAAAAGAACACAGATGAATCAGCCTAGGAATGTCTGTTCTCAATTTATATAGGATAAATAATTTCACTATGTCCAATGAGAATGTGTATTCTTTATTTTTGGACAGTGATATTAGGAAAAAGACTGGTAAATTTATTATATAACTAGTATGTATGACTGGAAAAAGATGCTTTGCATGTGTATCAGCTTTTGCAGCTCTAAGTAGAATTTTCCATGGCCAATTAATTTCTGGTTATGTCTGAATTATCTGAACTTTGATGCTATGGAAGACTTTCCATTTTGAAAGATGGCTGAAGGTATAAGCATCATCACAAACATTATCAACTCTGCTGCCCTTGAAGTGCTATTCTAAGCATTACTTCTCCATAACTCAGTTTTAGTTAAATTGCTGTATTGGTCTAATAGTACCAGCAGACAGAGTTTTGAAAGGAGAGATAATATCCTTTATTATACCAACTGATAAAGCTAGGGAAAAAACTTTGAGGTTTGCAGGTTCAAAAAGAGACTCAGCAGAAAACTTTACCTCACTGTTTTAAATACATTTTTCTTGTAAAGAAAAAAAGCCTTTCCTGGCCTTGTTATTTTAATACCAAATATATATTTGCCTTTTCTATGAATTTAGATTTTTAAATTTAATAACCTGTTACTTAGATATGCTGAAAATAATGCCTCACTGTTAAGTCAACTTATTTGTTTTATGGTAGTAGGAGCTCTTAGTCATTAATGTAGTATGCCTATAGTATAAGTAGAAAATTGCGGAACAAGTCAGTCTTAGGGAAGTCACTGAGTAAGGAAGCAAGAAGCTGGAGATTGTTCTAAAAAAGTATCACATGGTATTTAAAATAAAAAAAGAGATAGCTATAAATTACAATGGAGAGACACAGGTAGGAAGGGAGGAAGTTAAGATGCAGTTAGAGCAGAAAGAACTTTGGTACTGGATTATGGAAAACAGTAAGAAAACTTTGCATTTACTAGTATAAGCTTCTAAAATCAATGCAAAGAGTTACGCAAAAAAATTACATAAAAAAAGAAAAGAAAAAAGCTGCAAAAAGAAGGTGTCTCAAAAAAAACAGAATAAAAGTGACAACATATCAAATCTAAAGGATGAAATTAATGTATTTGTATATTTCCCAAGGGGTTGAGCAATATGTAGCTAACATAGGAAGGATGAGGAAGATTTAAAGAAAGAGGAGGTCCAGTAATCAGAGGAGGTGTATTGCTGATGGAATAGATCAGGGCATACATTTTTTACTCTGTGAAGCTTTTTAAGACATCAGTAGTTTTCCATTTGATTAATAGGGGTGAACTGAGAATTCAAGAATCCAAGTCACAAATCCAGATAAATATGTTCACCTGAAATGCAGAAAATTCAGACTTGCATTTGTGTTTGGTCATGCTGCCTTTTTCCAGAAGAAGCAGCTAGGACTATTCTGCATAATTCTGGTTTTGAGGTAAATGTAAAATTTTATCTTGAACCAAAGAAATCTTGTTGATGGTGTTCCTGTAATCCATTCTGAATCCTTTCAATAGGGAAAGGTGGGACAATATCTGCATTAAAATGGCTAATGAAAGTGAAAAAAGAAGGCGAACATGGAAGGGATAGTGGAGGTAGATATCTCACTGTCTCTCAGGAGGTAATTAGTAAAAGATCCTGGTAGAGTCTCCTAAACGGTAGCTATGAGAGGAATAAAATAATTCAGAATGACAGTATGCCAAATATGACTGAAAATGAGGAAAGACTGGTTCTGCTAATGAACAAAATAATAATATGAATATTGTCCAATCCTGTTAGCGGGAAACTCTTGCGTGTAACTTCATTGACATAAAGAACAATATGTGTTAAATGGCACTGACTTCCCTTACTGTTTCTTTTCTTTATTAATACATCTGACAAATTAACGCACATTTGGTGCATATACAGAGTGCACCAGCACTGACAGCTTTAATTAAATAATGGTTGTTATGCATGATGTAGCTACTTAAGTTTATTACTCAGAAGACTTTCTTCACGGTCTACAGCTTTGATACCTAGATAAAAGGTATAGCCACATCCTAATGGAAAGTTTCCAAAGAAATTGTAAGAACTTAGCAAACATTAAGTGCTTAATCCTAAGCAAATATTTAGTAAGCTGGCCTTTTTAATCTTTCATATTGCTAGTGCTAATAAAAGCCAGACAAGAGGATTTCAATTTAGATATTCTGGGAAAGCTCTGCAGGCTCAACAGCTCCAGGATCTCATTTGGTTCTTTTACACTGGAATGTTGGTTCTTTTACACTGGAATGTGGTGGGTTAGAAGAGTGTCTCTCTATCTTCTTGACGTCAATTTGGCATTAAACATCCTTTTCAGGGAGTCACACTCTGACCAAAAAGTAAGAGATGGCCACAGAAATATTCTCTGATAAATTTTTTGTAGAACAATTACAGCTGATGAAGACTTCACTTTCCTTGTAAATCAACTAAGCTTATGCTGAAATTTTGATTGAAATATTTCCATCAGTTAAAGTCACAAACACTCAAAAATATACTCCCATAGCTACTTAGAGGCATTTAAAATATTCAAGTCAATGTTATTTCTGTAAAACCAAGAACAAATTTTCAGCTTACATCAAAAAGCCCACTACTGTGCAAATAGATTAGTAGTACTTAAGGACAAATGCTCTCACAAAAACATATGCAATGGACATATAGAAAAAGACTATTTGTTAATCTTTGCCAGCTGCATATGTAGACGTGTAGAAACCTCCATATTGAAGCTTTAAAAGACTTGGCACTATTTGCTGCTGATACCTGTTTATGGACAGGAATGACAATAGCCAAGAGCTTCCCAAAGAACTAACCTGAAAAAAGAAAAGCCTCTTTCATGGTAAGAAAGTTTCTGCTATCTCTTCTAGATGAATAAAAGAGACTAACTGTGTGTATAAGACCATGTCTGTATGATTATTACATGGTAGCTTGAGGAACATTTGACGTAATGGTCAGATATGTCTGGCTATGATGAATGTTTTCAGCATATAGCTACTCAGCTACCTAATTTATTGGAAGAAACCCATGTTCTATTCGTCCAAGTAGTCATCTAATCTATGGCTGGTTATTCAGGACTTTGTTTTTTTCTGGAAAATATACTCTTTCTCTCAAAATACAACTCAGCCCATTACAGCTGTTTGGGTCCACAACTTGAGATCAGGAAATCATGCTTTTTGTGGCTAGCCAGCCAATGCAACCTGCCATCTCACATTTAGTAAAGTGCTTGAATAAAGAAGTGAGAGCTTGAACAAGCTTGTTAGTATCTTAGAAACTAGAAATGACACCCAAAACATTTTCTTCCAAATGGCAGAAAGTTTTGGTTACTATGTCATTTCTTCAGTTGCTTGTGGTCAGGAGAAGGACGATGGAACTGGAGCAAAACTGTAGAACAATGGGTTTTCTAAAGATTGAAGGCTCTGGCTTTACAAAAAAATAACCCAGTGCTTTAGACTGAGATACACTTGACCAGTGCAGACATTTCTCTTAAATGTATGAGAATTACACCTCAAAGATTCTTACTTCATTCCTCTGACTATAAAGGGAATTTAGAAGTCTGGCTCAGTTCTAGGTGTTTACAATACAGCTGTCTATGCTTTGGTTTAGCAGCACTGCAGCCCAGTATGACAAGGAGATTGAACTGTGTTATTGGAAGCAGTCATCTATAGCAGAGTCAGAGTTTGAATTTGAAGTAGTACAATCTTTTTTTGAGAAAAATCCTAAATTTTAAGCTCCCATCCTATTTCTCAACCATAAAATAAATAAAGTTACCAATGACCATCTGTTTCAAGTAAAGCAAAGGTCATTCTTCAGAGAAGCTTACTTGGTTGCAATTTTAAGACTTTTAACTTGAATTTTTTGAAGTATATGCTCTAGATTACGTCGATGAAGACAGTAATCTAACAACTTTATTTAAAAGAAACCATGCTCACTTGCAGGTTAACCAAACTGAAGGCTGTGGTTGTCAAGTCAGATAATATCTGAAAGTATCATGACATTTGGGGGATTCTCTGCTGCTGGAAGAAAAACCTGATATGAATGAAATGGATCTGAAACTTTAAGAAATAGAGGAATTCTCCACTTCTGACTTTTCATTTACTCTTAGTTGAGGCATAAAGTGTTTGGGGTTTTTTTAAGTGAATTAACTGGTTGATATGTTTCACAGAATGATGCATACTACCAATGCAGTTGGTAAACGTTATTCTTAGTGGCTCATGAATAGGGATCTTTTGCCTAGCTGCGTCTTATGTCATTGGAGCGATAAGCATTGAAGACAGCAATAATTTGATAGAAATTCCTGACTGAAAATAATAAAAATTCTCAGGCATGATTTTATTGTTCATTATAAGTTATAGAAAATATGACTCTTATCTCTTCCAGTTATTCCTGAGTGTTTGGGGGAGACTAACTTGAATTAGAAAAGCATCCTGAAATTTCAGATAATTACGAGCTGCATTAGCACGTTGCACTAAAAATGGGTAACCACAGCTAGGAAAATAAGCAAAAGCTGATCAATCCTTTCAACATCCATTGCACTGCTGGTAATGTTTTCTTGGTGATATTTGAACATTTTCTAGCAAGTGATTTGGTTACCTAGCGCTTATTATCAAAGAGGAAAATAATTTATTCTTAAAGCCTTATTGGCTGAAAAAGGGTTTGTAACAATTTTATGAAAACATAAAGAATAGGAAATATAGATCTTCTGGCTACTTTTAAGAATCTATCTACCACGTTTGCAAGTGAGCAAGTGACACTTGGAAAGACAGAATGAGTGCTAAGCCCTCTCTCTTTTGTGGTTTTATTATTTGCCCCAAATCTTCGAACATTTAAAAAAAAAAAAAATTAAATTTCCTAATCCTTCATGTTATAAGCAAATATAATCAGTCTGCTATGGTTAACAGATGAGTAAGTACATCAAGCAGCAATATGCTGACATTCAAGATACCAATTCTAAGAATATCTTATTTGCAGGTAGTATTGTTTCAGTAAACTTGTATTAACCAAAGACAGTTAAAAAAATGCAATTACGGTGTCTAGTAAATCAGTGTTGGGCAAAGATGTTGAAAGAAAAATATATTACTTTTTTCTAATTTTCCAAAATGTTTTCAAATATTTTTTTCTGCAATGAATTTTCCTATTTTATTCTATAACATCCAGCATTACTGTGATATCCAGGTGGTTTTATGTAGTTAACATTTTATTTCAAATGTAAATTATTTCTCAAAACATACTCTTTGGCAACCGACCCTGATTTTTGTAAACATTCCCCATGATTAATTTAAATGATCAGATCTGTACTTAGAAGACAACTAGTTACGGAAAACAAAACACAGTTATTTTACTAATTCAACCACTAACTGCTGTGAGCAATTTATGAGTGCATGCTTTCAGGATAGAACCGTATTGTGTCACTGAGAGAAATTATGCATTGGCATGAATAAAATGGCAACTATTATCATACTGATAGCATCTCTATTTCTAATTAGGCTGTAATTACCTTTAAAGCATTTGACTTTTCGTAGTTACTTTTAAGGTTTTTTTTTATTGCCACTATTCTTTTGTCTTAAGATAAAAATCTCTGTCATTTGTCATACAGGGTTGACTATATTTAAACTAAATTTAATTTTCTATGGATATCTTTATTCTTGAAATGCTGATAGTACATAAGAGTGAAACAATATAAAATTAAGGATTTCTTTAATCCACCCTATAAAGAAGAGCCTATGTTCCGTCTTGTCTCCTGTCAGGCAAAACAGAAAAAAAAAAAAAAAAGGAAAAAAAAAAAAGAGGACGGGAAGAAGAAAAAAAAAGAAAAAAAAATTAAACTCCTTGTAACAATTTATTTCTAAGTTACTTTTTGAAAGGTAAAGGGCAACATTGTATTTTAGTAATAGAGTTAACTGTGTTATGTGGTTTTCAAAATGCTTTTAAACTGAATGCATTATCTGAATGTTAATGATGTTAATGTAATATTAACTCTCATTTTAAGGGAATTTTTCATATATATGCACTCCCATTTATCTGCATGATGAACTCACGAATCCATGTAAAATATATGAAATTCAATCTTGTTCAGATCTTTGTAGACAACGCTTTCGATCTCACCTATGCTCTGCTCACTCCTCTGTATCTCCAACATGATAATTTGTTTAAGCTTTATAATGTATCAGTTCGATTAAAAAAAAATGGGTTTAGAGGTAACTAATTTTGTGGTACAGGAGAAAGCATTCATTACATGTGTTTGGAAACAACCTGCGTAACTGATGAATAGCATAGGTGCCTTGAGGAAGGGTGATTCTAGGTCTAAACCTCCAAACTTGGCGTTTCCAATCCTCCCTAAAATTACCATGTATTGACTGTAATATGACCATTATGTGCCTTACAGTAAGTAGCCTGCTCTTTTCCACACAGAGTTCAAAATTCCTCTGTTATCCTGTATAATGGATACAAGATTCATTGTACTTTATGTGGCTTTGGTAGTGTGATTCTGTAAGATGCGGCAACTCCTACATCTGTCTGTTTGATCTTTAGCACTTTGTTTTTCAGTGAAACTTGTTTCACAGCAGTCAATTGTGCATTTTAGGAGTAGTTGGTATATGGTATGAAAAAGGGAACGTACTGTCGCCTGATAGGAAAGGTAAGACATGAGGGGGAAAGGATTGCAGCTGGATGGTGTGAAATGGATCACTGGTAGTGAGAGAGCTAGGGAATGTGAAGGTCTTGGGCAATTTAGGGACGACTGTTCTTATAATCTGGTAGGGCTTGACAATGACCAGGCCAAACCCTAATTCGCACCAGTTTGTTCTTATGCCACACCTAAGTATAGAAGCATATTGCTGAGGCAAAGGTGGAATGAAAATATCAAATAGCAGAATCATTCAGTTAAATTAAAACTTCCTTCTTCTTCTTTTTCCCCTAAACATGAAACTTTGCCTACTGTTTACTTATCTTGGTCCAGTGCTAGCAGTTCTCAGTATGAATTAAAATATTTATTTTTCTATAGCCTCTTGATTTTTGGAATGGGAGTTTCATGTTGCCTGATAGTCACCTTAGCCCTAGAGAAAATAAAGAGACTAAACTTCCATTGTATAACATAATTAAAGATAGAGAAAGACATTTTTAATCAATTAATTAGTTTTTCATGTCATCTAATACAACAGGCTTTAGAGAATATTGGATAAAAGGAAACAGTCAGTGAGAACAGGTCCTCTCGGTAAGGCCTTGTGTTAGCAGAGGAGAAGCATCGTTTAACAGCACAGCTTAGAATTCATTGTTTTATATTGATTTCAAAGGTTTTAATGTATCCCTTGCCATAATTTCAATGTGATGAACACAGATGAAGGATCTTATCATTCTCTGAAAGTAGTTTCTATTCTTATTAAAGTGAATGGCAAAATGTCCAATTAATTTAGTAATCATGGAAAAAGCTCCAGATTTTAACCTTCCAACCAGTCCCAGCAGGTGGTATGAGGTAGGGCTGCAAAAGTTTTTTTCTTCTGCTTCTCTTAATGGAAAATCAATTAATTGTGTCAAGGTGATGGCATGAGTGTGTTTGATTTATGCACATACAATTTTTTTAATGTGTTTTTTCTATGTTAAATTGAAAGTATATTTAAAGTAATACTTCTTCAACCTAGTCAGATTCAGCATAACATTTTGGCAGGTGCAAAACTTTCAATGGTTGAATACTGCTATTTAAAGTCAGATGCAGTTCACATACCTTAAAAGGTGTGGGTGATCTGAGATCCTTACATGGTCTAACGTGGATAGGAGGTTGGTCTTCAGGGTTGCTCAAGTCAGAAGTATGTTTCTAAGCAGGCAAAATGAAAGCAAGAGAGAAGAGAGAAATATTCTAAAAACTAAAATAACTTTAAAAACCCAAACACACTATTTGAGTTCTGCCAGTCTTGCTGCTTTTTCTACTTTTGCTGCTGTAATCTACTTCCTGAAAACATTGCACTATCCACATGAGGAAGTGTGAGTATGTAGAGGGAGCAAAGTCCCACACCTGGAAATTTTTTGTGCATTAGGAAACCATCCTTTTCAGGAACCCAGATGGATATTTTATTTATCATTATTCCAAGGAAAATACATATACCGTACTGTCTGTCTTTGCTTCCCTGGAAGGAGGTGTTGCAGAGCCTGCAAATACAGAGTAGAGTCTGTTGTTCAAGACTGAAGCAGCCTAGTGGGAAAAACCGAAGGGTATAAAATCTTAAAAAAAGCCATGATCCAGTTAAGATAAAAGAGAAAGTAATTAACTGCTTACTAATGATGCAATCATCATTTGCCTAGCATAGAGGTTTCAGTCTGCACAGTCTTGAGCGTTCACAGGAACTGAAGCTGCTCAGTACCACAGAGAAGCCCTTAGGCCATTGCAGAGCACATTTGCCAAACACAGACATTATCTCAGCCTTTGCTAACCTAATTAAAGACATTCTGTCACATAAAACAATGTGAAGCTGGAAAAACCTGAAACACTGAAACATGTTTTGAAGGAGTTGCACTCTTTACCAGTGCTTACTTAGCACACATGATAGCTGCCTTATTCAAGGCTTTCCCATTTGTAGCATTTTGTTATCTGCCTGGTCCAACTCACTTTCTTGTGGAGGCAGTATGGGAAGAGCCAACCCACATCCTGAGAACTAAGGTGCACAATATCAACACACCAACTCATTTCTCAGTGAAACACCTTAATGTAACATTAGGAATTAGATACTCATTTAGGAAAACTTCAAAACTTTCTTACCTCTATGTTCTAGCTACTCTGAATACTAGGTATAAAAATGCCCACTCTTGCTCAATATTCACAACTAACCCTTCTGACTGCACTTAGGATTGACATCAATGGAAAAGACCTGACCATTTTAATTATAAGGCCATAGTCCACTTTTTGTATAAAAACCAGGGGGTTAGAAAATGCCTCTGTCTATTTGGAAGGGGAATAGCAGTGTCCTTGTTAGCCTGAACAAGTCCAAATATATATCCCAGGCAAATGTCCTCAATGTTAAAATGGAACTAAGATTTGAATAAGAAAGAAGGAAAAGGAAGGCTAATTTAATGAAGCTAAAGAGGAAATTGTTCCATTAGTCTGTAGCATAGCATAAGATATTCTTGTGGGAATGGGGGTGATGTTAGAGTTGGTCTCTGAAAGAGAAACATGTTTTTGCATGAAGAATGAATTAGATAAACAATACATAAACTATTTCATTCCTATGTTGCTGGATATTTTGAAGTCCTCCCTAAGGTACAAACCTTTTATCATTAGTGTATATAAAACTTAGAATTCCAGTTCAAACTTGTCATTTCTGCTGCTGCAGTCTTTTCTCTATGTCTCTCTGTGGATTGCCCAAGTTAATGTTCAAGGTATATTTAGTCTTATCTTTAAGTGTTTAAATCAGGTGCTTAATCTAAAGGCATAGTTACCTTCTATTTATTCCATTGTCAGTGGTAAGAAGCATGCACTTTCCCACACAGGGGTGTCAAAGGACTTACCGCAGCTGTCTTAGTTTCATATCCCAAGTTTTGTGGGACATTGAGATTTGTCTCAACTAGGTTAAGATAGCTAGCCTTAGGTATCTGCTAGTTAGATATCTGAACCTGATTCAGTCAATGCGAGCTCCTTTCATAGTTAAAAAAGCAAATGTATGGGTGTTGTCTGTCCCAGTTAGATGATAATCTTAAAATGGATTGCGCCATGGAAACATCTGTTTTATCCTTTGGATCTCAATGGCGTCTTAAGAAATTTCCTTAGATTCAGATGTTTAAGTTTTAAATGCCCAAGTCTGGGCAGATGACTCACTCCTTGTGTTGAAAAGCCTCCATTAGCAGTTAGTCATACTCTGAATTCAGTGAGTGACTATTTCATCTTGAGTCATGCCTATATAGTCTACTACATGCTTTTTCTCCAAAATAGGAGGTCTTTCTCAACAGGTGCCCTCTGACTTCATAAATTATTCTATTTCCCTTTTAATGTCCATAGTCAAGCAGGTCCTCTCAAGGACTCCCACTGACAGGTGTTTTGCAGTTTTTCCTTGTGTGTTCTGTATTCGAGGTTAGAGTCTATGTGAATTTCAATGTCTATCTATGATGTCTTTGGTGTTGATAGAAAGAAAAAAAAAAGTGATATCCCTTTCACCCCTAACTCCTGTACCTCAATCCTTCACCGGTTTGTAGGTTCAGGTAAAGAGATTGCCAGTCATGTCACTTTGAAGTACACAGAGAAAGATAGAGAGAGCCTGTGCATGGGAAATAAACTATTCTCCCTGAAATGGGGTAAGCAGAAGACCTGTGTTCCTCGTGTAGATGTCTGCAATATTTCAGATGCACTGAAACAGATTCATAGTGCTGGAGATGAGGGGATGTTGGAATTTGGTGGTGTGTAGCTCATACATGGAGGCAGACTTAAAGACTCTGAATAGTATCTGTAAACAGCATTACTGCTGGACACAATACTATAAGTTATGCCCCCTTATTTCCATTTCTACCAGAATTTGTCCCCTTGTGGGGCATTTTCATTTCCTACTGATTTGCAAATAAAGCAGGACCTGATTGTTAGAAATCTTATCTTTCATACATATATGTCTCTATTTTAATTTGCTGCTGTGTTCAATACTTTGAAGGGCTATGCCTTTGAGTCCAAGCTAAATGAATGCATGGATTAATAAGTTCCTCCCACCTAACATCCCAAACAAAGGTAAGGAATAACTCTATCCATTTAAAAAATATCTCTATCTCTTTACTGGCAGAAGGAAGGGAAAGGAATGGAAGGAAAGGAATTCCAAAATATGTTGAAATCCTCACACATGCAAAAATGGGAATGAGGAAGAAGAATAGGGGAGACAAAGAGAACAGATGGCAGTAGGTTTTGATATCTACCCTCCTTTTCAATACCTGTTTAACTTACTATGTAATGTGCCAAGAGATTCTGAAAACTCGCTGTCAGGGGGCAATGTAGATCAATGAGATGGAGACAAAAGTAATAGCAAGGAATGGTTTGGAAAAACGTGAAACTTGGTTAATTTACTGCATAAACTACAAGACTGAAGAAATATGAAATGACAGAACATATATTTCAACTCACACCTGAAATGAATGTGCTTATAAAGTATGACTCCTCTATAACTTTTTTTTTTGTTTTTCTTAAGACAAGCTTTCTTCATAAGTCAAAGATTTTTAATGAACGTTAGAGTTAAGGTATTGGTTTTGTGCTACATATACACTAATGAACCAGAGAAATAGGTATTCATGTGATACCATGGGAAGAGTAGATGAGTTTGCAAAACTAGTATGAAGCAGAGACTTATGAAGACACTCTAAAGACAGAAAATCACAAAACAACAAAACAAGAAGAAACTGCATGACACTTTAATTATGCAGCTAACTGCAAACAAATAAATGATTATGCAGATGAAGTAGACTAGGTTAGGTCAAGATTCATTCAAGGATGGAAAAAAGGTTGGAATTCTGCTACAGCTTCCTTAACTCTCCCTGTTACCCTTGTATGTATAGACATATCTGTAGTAAGGTGACTCTATCACAAGCAACTTTAATTAGTTTAAATAATTACCTATTAGCATAATTGTCTTCACAGGACAGACTACAGAACAAATTATACTGTTAAAAGTAGATTGAGAATATGTCTTGCCATGATAGTTGGCAGATTGCTCTACCAATTAGTCACTGAGAAAATGCAATGGTTAGTGTTGCTTTATGTATAGTTCTAGTAAGCAGCAGGGTCTCATCGAAGAAAGCCACTTGGGGAAATAAAACTTTTACTGAAAAAGCATGGATTGCCTGTGTCTAAATATGTGAAATGCTAGACACAAAATAAGTCAGTAAACAAGGTTTTCAATAGTAAGAGACTGAAAAAATAAAGATAACTGACTGACACGAAAAAAAATTGAGACTGTATGAAAATGAAGACCTTAAAAAGGCTGTTGTAAAATATAGTGAGAAATCAGAATAGGTAGTTGCATATTAAGGGTCTTGAAAACATTAGGGTAAAATAAAAATGTCAATAACTGCATTAGACATTGCAAAGAAACTAACACAAATAATAAAAGGGTCTTTAACAGCAGAAATTAAAAAGAAGACCATAATGTAATTGACAATGCAGTAAGAGTATGACAAAAGCTAATGTTAACTTTAAAAGGGCACAGAATTATATGAATAATTTTAATCTCAGCAAGGATGTAGAACATGGAGCAGGTTAGGTGGCTGATAGAGATGTGAAAATCAAGACAGAAATTGCTGTTATCTGGACAATGCCACAATATAAAAGCTATGCTGATAAAGATGTAATTCTGGGGGTGATCCTTGTCTCTCAGACTACATTCTAAATTGTGGCTCAGTTTACATAGTTCAGAGTTATTTAATCCAGAGAAGTCATCAACCCTAAAAAGTAAGTAATCTGAGAAATACAAAACAGAAAAAAATCTAAAATATTGTGAGTGTAAAAAGCTGAAATAACACTTCCACGGATAATATAAAAATTTTATGCTATCTGATCCATATCGGAGCTTGTTGACTTAATGAATTCTTAGGTTACTGTTGACAAAATCAGTATGACTTAAACTAGACTAATGTTTTTTGCTTCATCAATAGTCTGTCAGAAATAACTGAGTTAACAAAGAAAAACATTTTGCGAAAATATGCTGCTTTAAAAAAATCTTTTAACAAAGGCGGGCAGGGTTCTGACTTAGCCTTGCTCTTTTTTCTGCTAGCTCACCCCAGTCAGGCTTTCTGGGTTTCACTACCCAATACTGCCAATATCTTCAGCATAGGGTACCCAGGCTCTTAATATCCCAAGTCTTCCGTGTAAATTTGTGTCCCCATTCCAATACTGTAAGTGAAAGCAGAAAAAAAAAACCAAACCAAACAAAAACAAAACAAGGCCAGCACTGATAAATTTTGGCACCTTTGGTGTCTCCAGACACTGGGCAGTATTCTAGGGTGAGGGACTGAGAAAGCTGCTCAACAGATCTATTCACCTAGGGTTCAGTTCAAATCCATGAGAATAGTTTCCATCAGGACTTCTTAAATGACAGATTTATAGCATTTCACAGCATTTTTTTTTTAGTATGAATTCTAAGCCACAGCAAACAAATACTGAAATTTTTAAAATGTGTATGAACAGGAATCTGCAGCTGTTTTGTTTCTTTTCCCTTAATTCTAGCTTTTTTTTTTTTTTATTTTGCCTTTTAAGATTTATTTATTTTGATCAGATTTACGGTTTAAAGGATGACCATGACAATAACGTCCTTTCCAGAAAAAAAAAGGATCAAAAATATGTACTGTCAGAAATGCACAGTAGATTGTCACTTTACATAGGGCTTATTGTCAGCTGATTTAGACACAGTATTTATTTTAATCTAAATTTTTGCAGTTGTTATGTGAAATACTGCATTTGAAAATGACTACTGCTATATCTCATGTAAATTTTAGCTTGTGCAGTGCTTCCTCATTATTATTTTAGTGATCATCAATATTTCATGACAAAAAAAATAAGTGTTTGCATCAGCTAATGAGGGCGGATGCCATGCCCTTCTCTACATAATAATAATCAGCATTTATAAGTTGTCTATTATCAATAATTTCTTATTTCAAGTTTGACATCTAATACTGAGAAAGTACTTAACAAATGATGGCCACTTTTGGTCTATATCTGGATGATTAAGAATATGCAGCAAAATGATACTTCGTATTTGTGAACTAGAAATAAGCTCTGGAGTCAGTGCTGAGTTTATTGTATATATCTACTGTACACTTTTTTCCCTTAAAGAAACAGAATTCAGTTGCATAGATAGTTTGTATTTGTTTCTTTTGGTACACATTATTGAGCTGAAGCTTAGAGGTATTGTAATTAATAAAAAAAAATTAATTTTGAGAGCTTATAATACAATCAGAACAAGATTAAATAAAATAAATCAAAGCCAATTTGTGCTTGGTGGTTTTGGGAATAACATTTCTGTCAAGCTGCTGAACAGTAATCATTAAAACATGGGAATAATCCACCTCCTTATTAAACAACAATAAACAATTATCAATGGCACATAATTGTTAGAAGTAAACAAAGGAAGCATTAGTGTAAACAAAGATTAGATATAGTTCTTGAAAATGAGAATGGGAATGTTATTTAATGCCTCACAGAACAGACTAGATGCAATAAATATTTGCAATACTGTAGCTGTAAATAACTCCATCAATATCATTTAGATAGTAGAGAAGCTGAGTAGTCTGTTGATAGTACAAGGAATATGTTGCATGTTTTGTCTCCCATCTTAACTTACCCTTGGGAATGCTGTTACACTCCTTGTTGCACAGCCTGTTTGCATTTTTTCATACCTTCTAGTCTTAGGACCAGCCATATTTTCAAAATACTTTTTAGGTCAAGTCTTTCCTTTCTACCAAATGCTATTTCAGAAGCCACACGCCGGTTAGTGAGGAACTTGAGAGTGAAATTAATTCACCAGACCTTGAATGTCTCTATTCAAATCACAGCTAAGCTACTAAATTATAAACTCATCTAAGTATTGGGACACATATACTCCCCACAAAATCACATATGTGTATTTATATAAATATGCATACAAATCTGCGTATGTTAGGCGCTTAAGACCAAGTTTGCAGACATGTCCAGGCACCTGAAATGTACATCTTTAATAATTAAGAATTTAAAACTTCTTGTTTCAATGCAATGTAGAGATAACCCAAATTCCACTCATGACTCTGCGTATAGGCACAGAGATGAGTTGTCAGAAGGCAGGGTATGAAATTTCTGAACTCCTGGGAACTCTGCTGTAATTGCTGGCACTTGTATCCTTACTTTGTGAGTTTACCTACCATGTGCTTTGCTGGAAGATGACAGTCAAGCAGCTCTCACAGGAGAGCTGAGGTACCTGAAGTTTGAATTTATCACGTGGAAATTTGACCTAGTGTCTGTGTCCATCTAAGCCTGAATCTCTTTGGTCCTCATTTGTATGAATGAATACATATATGACCCTGCCAATTTTGAGGTCACTTAGTAGGCTGAAAGCTGCACCAAATTCACACACAGCACATTCTCCCACTTGCACAGGCTAAAGTCTTTTTTGTCTAAATCTGCACTGTGAAAAGTTTTCGCACTCTGGAAAAGGGGCTCAGTAAATAAATGTACAACTGAGCCTTGAATTGCAAAATCTTTCCCAGCTTTACGGTGTTGATGTCAATGACTTGGTGAACTAGGCACTAGATACTCCATAAAAACATATTCCTTGGTTTTGAAAAGTTTTTCTGATGGTGCACATCTCACTCATTTCTGTAGTGTGATTTTCTTCAGATCTGTAGATTTTTAATATGAGGGGACAATTGTTAAGAACTTAGGTCTAAAAGCAGGTAATGAAAATATACGTGTGTAAACCTGATAGTATCCTTGATAATCTACTGCTTTATTCATATACAACAGACTACTTCTGTTAGTGTTGTAACTCTACTGACTTAGCAGTGTTTTGGTACTAAGCAGTCTGATGCAGCAGCTATTTAAAAAAAAAAAAAAAATACCAGTAGGGAAAAATCAAGCCAAACCTGAGACAAAGACTCTGACATCTCACAATATACGCATACACTGCAATTACCATCAGCTAGAGTTCTAGTCTGTCATGTTTACAAACACATAAATTAAAACACCCAGTAAATAAAAGGCCTACAGGAAGTTAAAAACCATTGGAAACACTAGTCTAGGTTGTTCTACTGACTTGTTTATGAATGAGTCATGGACTTTCTTTGTCTCTTCCATTATTGAAGTTTTATTCATAAACCTCCAGATTTCTCCAGAAGGTAAACACCGTAATTTACTTTACAGTAGTTCAATTCACATCCCATGCAATGTGTCCAAAGGAGAGGTGATGCACTATAATGTCAGTCGAAGCTTTTTTATATCTTCATTATTAAAGCTCTGTGGTTTTGTTAGTATACCAATGCTTTCAAGGAAACCATTAGGGACTCCGTGACGGTATCATTAATATGTCAGATGAGGTCAGCTAATCCTGTCTATGAGCATCATATAGACCATATGTATCATTCTGCTCAAATCCAAGAGGGAGCATAGGCATTCATTTTCCATATGTTAGCTGCTATTACTGTTTTCAAAATCACTTTTCATGTTTATTTTCTTCAGGGGGCAATTACAGGGAGATACATGCATACGAAGTTACTTGATCAAGAAAAATCTATAGGGAAACCAAAATCATGGTATTAATGATTCAGTGGTTGCAGTAGTGATATTCTCATTAGAGAAATGGAATTGTGTTTTAAACACAAAAGTTTGAATAACCACCAATTTGAAAGCTCTCATCTGGATAAACTGCTGATACGTGTAAGATTAAAATTAAGGGCCTTGAAGACCCATCTGAAAGCGCAGATTTCTAAACTGCTGTAGGAAAACTGTCTTTCGACTGTGAAGGGAGCTAATGGTCAAGGATTCAAAGGGTTTAATCTCTGTGTTTGCTGATGTGGATGCTCTTCCTGCATCAGACAAAACCCCTCATTCTCAGTTAGTGTACTCTATAATCCTTATAACATATAGGATAATATATAGAATATATAATATATACTTATAAGTCTTGATTAAGATCTCCTTTGAGCAATGGCTTTATACTTGAGTTGAGGGGAGCTATTTTAAAATAGTTATTCAGCATGTGTATGTGTGGCAGATCGTGGCCTAATGCCATTTCCAATTCCTACACTTCCCCTTAAAAAAAATAATTATCGCCCCTCCCCTTCACATGCGATATCTTGGAGTTCTTCCAGGGATAGTTATGTGCCTCTTCAGACACTTAGTGAATCTTTTTTATTTTAATTAAAGAGTATAAAGATTTCTATCTTTTTTATTTAGTCATTTAATTTTTTAATTAAGGAGATGTGATCCTGTTATTCAGAAATTAATTCAAGTGTATCACTGAAAGGGCAGCAGATGTGATAATATGCAACAAGGTTAGGGACTGCATAGATGTAATTCACTAGCATAATAATTAGTGTAATCCACTAATGAATTTGTCTCAGTAATTTTAGGAAGGTAAAATTTCAGGGGTGGTTATTTTTCTTTTTCTTTCTAGTGAGTGGAAGCTTTTTTTTTCAGAAGTGAATGGGCCATCTTGGTGTTCTGAAAGCCACTGACAAATCCCTCATGGAGCATTAGAGGAGCAGGGTCCCTGATCTAATTAGTCCTGGTTTGAGAGGGGGGATTGAATAAGGTGACACACAAAGGGCCTTTTTCAAACCTAAATTATTCTAGGATTCTATGTTTCCTATGTAAGCAGATAATGTAATTTTCTTAAGAAGAGCAGTGCATGAAATTTACTGCCTCATGCAAATCCCATTGAGATTGGTACATAAATACCTTGTAATTGAGTTTATGTGTTCTAATTTGGTACCTTCCTCCCCTCTCTTAACAACTTTAAAATGAAATGAAGCTTACTGAATTCTTTGGGTCAATATACATAGCAGCAGTTGACCTGGCCCAGCTCATGTTAACCTTGCAATCAAAAACTGTTTGGGAACATGGCACAGGTGTATGAAAACAGCAGTGTATCACTTTTATTCTGATGCAGCACTGCTGTGCTTTCTGTATTAAGGAATTAAGACTTACTGGGTTTGTGGTTTTGAGCCTGGGGTTCTTTCCATTATGTCTAGTTCTGAGAAATATGCATGTCTTTTGGGAAGCTAGTACCTGAGAATTTCACACATTAAGCCACAGTTTTCACCTGTGTAATTAGAAAGCTTTATTTTTTTATTACTTTATTTCTCCTTTTCTCTTCTCCTCTCTTCTCTTCTTTCTCTTCTCTTTTCTCTTCTCTTCTCTTCTCTTCTCTTCTCTTCTCTTCTCTTCTCTTCTCTTCTCTTCTCTTCTCTTCTCTTCTCTTCCCTCTTCTCTTCTCTCTTTTCTTTTCTTTTTTCTTTTCTTTTCTTTTTTTCTTTCTTTTTTTTTTTCCTTGACTAAAACCAGAACTGAATAAAGACTTCCAAAGCTGATTGCATGCTATGTCGAAGAGCTCATATGCAGTCATACGCTTTTGGGTTTGGACATAAAATGGGACACATAAAATGCTTAAGTGACATTTGGTTGTGCAAACTGTAAAATAAATATTTCTCATGTTAATGCAAACTATACACATATGTAAAAATACAAGTATCTATATGAGATTCAAATCCAAGTTCCTGATGAGAGAAGAAACGTTTTTATAGTTTAACATTTCTAATTATAAGTCCTACACATCTTTCCACTTGTTGGAACTTAATTCAATTGTCCAGACACAGGCACTGAATGACACCTAAGCTAATGTAGGGTTTGTAGGACACAGGGCTGGTAGATGTGACACAGCATCTCTAGAATGCATAAGTTATTTTGAAATGACATCTGGAAAACAGAGAGGTTAACTGGGATATTTTAAATGTCATGAAATCTCTTGTGTGACAGAATTCGGTTCCTTTGAACAACCTCTGTCTCTCTTTGGTTGGTTTAGACATTACACATCCTAAACGGATTCGTGTCTAATCTTGTTACTTAACAGATATCCTATGCTTTTAAATTATGGTTAAAAAGTCATTATAAAAGGATTAAGTTAGGGTCTATAACTGTTAAGAAAGGGTTAATTTTTGTGTGGATGGACAGAGCTCTGGGTAACCTGAAAGTAAGCAATGGAGCTGCAACTATCTTCAAAATCTGTGACTATGGATTCAAAAACCTACTTTTTTTTTTCCATTGATTCTTACACTTCCCTCTTCTCATATCGTATTTCTGTGAGAAAAAATCAATTCAAGTTTATTTTTATAGATAAAATTGTAATTTTTTTTTCCTTTTCCGCTTTCTTCAATTCAGCCTCTGAAGTCAATAGGACATTCCAATTGGTTGTCCACCGCAAACATTATTATAATTGACAATATACTTAGCTCTTTTGACATACCGGTGAAGATATTAGTGCTATATAGTGTTAATACAGTGTATATTAAAGAGATTAAGAAATAACTAACACATTGAAAGGAAAAAGTCATCCATGGGGGTTGATCATCAAGTGGGATGCTCCTAGTGTAAATACATATAATAGTCATGTTATATGGCATTTGATATTTTCATCAATGAACTGGCAATAAGCATAAAATCACTACTGACAAAATATGTCAACCACATAAAGGTCAGCCATAGTGAGGACAAAGCAGTTATCAGATGCACCTCGAATTGCTTGTTTAGCCTAACACTTGAAATTAAATGTGATTTAATGCTTAATTACTTAGTCAAATACAAGTCGTTGGGTCTAGTAGGAGGGATAACTTGTGTAATGTGGTAGCACATGATATGGAGCAAGTCAGTCTACCTGGCTGAATTCTAAAACTGCAACTTCCAGCTTGTTAACAATTCACATTAAATATTTTGTTGAAGTGAAAAATACACGACTCAAGGCCAGGTTGGACGGGGCTTTGAGCAACCTGGTCTAGTGGAAGGTGTCCCTGCCTATGACAGGGGTGTTGGAACTAGATGATCTTTAAGGTCCCTTCCAATCCAAACCATTCTATGATTCTATGATATTTAGAATAGAATTTGAAAAAAAAATATTTTTTCTTATGAATATGCAAGAACACCACAATTTGGCAATCATAGTAGAGGTAATATTACTATTTTCAGAAAGCTATTGTGAGATATTAATTGATAGTATGTGACCAGGACTTTTATCAAAAGAAAGCACATTGCTTTATCAAAACATGACATTGGCTTTCTGGCTATTAGAAGTCATCCTTTAGTTTCATCAGTATTTCTCCCTGTAACACTTGTTTATTTTCTTGGAGATCTTCAGTCTAAATACTGAGCTCAAATGAACCCAAATTAACCCATAAAGTCTAAGAGAATGAAAACACAAAGTAGGAAATTTGCAGATAGTGCTATTAAAATGGATTTAATGCGTTTGAGAACACAGACGTTTAGACAGTAGAAACGACATTGTCAGCTGCTTCCAAATGTGCTGGGAAGATCACAGAGATCAGCCTGTAGAGATAAACTGTGTTGCAAAAATTAAAAAAAAATATTTGCATACAGTGAGAACAACCATGTGCAAATGAAGCTTTGCATGCCAGGCAATGAATTTATGGAAATGAGAAGAAAGTAGATCAGACAATATTACACTAGGCATAAGCCTTCTCATTAAACTCCTCCTTCACGTAGTACTAAAATTCAGGTTTTCACAAATAATTAGAAATCCTCACTTTCTCTTAAAAATACTTCTGTGACTTCATATGTGATATTTTCCTTCACTTATAAAGCAATACACTTACATTTCACTACTTAATTTATACTACACTTATACATGAAATTAGACATCCCTTTGCTCTGCTCTTTTCTGTGTATATGGAGCTACAAGGATATGTCCTGAAGCATCTTCAGAATAATATGTTTCTTAATTACTCCAATGGAGCAGTAGGTTCATTTGTAGAACTGGAGGCTTATTCCAGCCTGAGAGTGGCTGTGAGCACTCCAGGGCACTTCCCAGAATTCAAGGCTCCTCAAAAATTGATAGTTTGGTAATTAAATAAAAGGAAACACTACATCTACGTATGGTTTCAAAGTTAGAGGATGTAGTAACACATTTTCTTTGCTGCAACAGCTCACCATAGTTCACTGTGAGCATTTGTTACATCTATGGAACAAATACATAAATTCAGCAATCTGGCACAGGATTTGAGTCTTCCATCCATTTTGTAAATAAAGATTCAAGATCAATTTAGAGTGGCACAACAGAAGTACTGGTTTTAAAATTTCAAGGACTTCAAGGTAGTACCTCAATTGCTGAGCAAAAACCTGCAGTGCTTAAGGAGAAATCAATTTCTCAAATAGAGACTGGGAAAGGTGTGGGAGGCATCAGTACTGCAGAAAAAGATTGAAGTGGTACAGTGCATTTCCAATAAACATGAGCCAATATAGTGATGTTATTACAAAAAGTGTAAATTTCATTTGGGATGTGTTAATAGAAGTCTCATACATTAGACAAGGGAGTAATTATTCCACCTCTTTTGGAACTGATGAAGTTTTTGAAAGAGTGTTTTAAGCTTCAAATCTCAGAAAAGACGTAGACAAGCCAGAGACAGTGTACAGAATAATATTGGCAAAGATGAAAGATTTATTAATTTCTTTTATGGAAAGCCTAAAAGTTTGGGGTTTTTTTTTCTTACCTAAAAAATAGGGATCTCAGGTGGCAGAGGGGTAATGCGGAGGGAAGAATAGTCACAGTAACAACCTGCCAGCATGTAAAAAATTTGCATGTAAAACATGTAGAGTTTTATCAGCTCTGTTTTCTCTGGGGGTGGCAAGATGCAATTGTCCTATTGATGCAGAGGTGATTTCAGGAAGGTATTGCAAGAGATCAAGAACAGCACAAATTGCTTTGTGGAATCATGATCCTCATAAGTTTTCAAGAACAGGTTGGACAAACAACTATGTGTAATGGTATTAATATAACTCATCCTGCACCAGCTCAGGCCAATTAATTAGATCCATTGCATTCTAATTTTTTTAAATATGCCTCTTTCCTGCCTCCCAGCTTTTTGGAAACACAACACAACACAATGTCTTCTGTAGCATTGTTACAGTAGTTTTCTTGAAGTCTGAAAAAAAGGCAGAATAATCTCTGCATATTTAACACCTGTACTTCCCTTTGCTTTTTTTTGCTTGATCATAGACATGGGAATCTATAGATATATATGAGGGACTGCCTTTTTGTGATGTTTTTACGAGCAGTTTTCTGATGTCTGAAGACCCCAAGGTGACAAACATTATGTTCCTTCCTTCCTGGATTTTTTTCAGTGTTACATAGCCAATATATGGCTGCAGAGGATGTGGCACTGCTGGAGATGTAGGATCCTTTTGGCCCTGCCAGTAGTCATTTAATACTATCAATTCTGTTTCAGACATGGTAAAAGTAAATGAAAATGAGAAAAGAGCAATAGAAAGCAAGTGTTACGCACCTTTAAATATTACATGTGAAAGCTCATGGGAAAGGCTGAATTTCTTATTTCTGCCCCCTTCCTTTTAATCTTCTTTCCCCCCATCTCTCCTTGGTTATGATGTTCTCTATTGCTTATAAAGCCCTATGCCTGGTTTGAGGCAGGCACCTTTTATTCCCCCTCTCTATTTTAGCATAACTTCTGTAATCAAGATTTTAGAGTCATGAAAGCTGAACAGGGGAGTTCTAAACCTTAAGCACCAGACGTGAAAGGGCAGGAGTGCAACAATCCATATAACCTTTCAAAACAGGCAGAAAAAGTTAATGAGTTACTCTACAAACACTGTTCATGATGTTTTGCTCCAGTTTCTTAACTATCAAAACCTCATGTTATTCATTTTCCCACGTCTAAACATTTTTAGTGGAGTGCACTTGCTTTTGAAAGATTTCAGCCTCTAGCACTCCGTGTTCTCTTATAAAAAAATTTGCCTTTTCTTCCCCTGAGATTTATTTATTTGTTTGTTTTTTTTTTTTTTTTTGTTTGGCACTTTGGAATTTATTGCATTGCTCGCTTGCATGTACGTGTACCTTGGCATTATGCTGCTTTAATGTGAAGACTGGGAACTCATGATACAACAAGTTTCCAAGGACTGGCAAGCATGTACTTGCACAGAATATCTCGACAGATATCTGGCATTTACTATATATGGAGAAATTGCTAAAAAAAACTTTGATGAAAGAATGTGAAGAAATACTTTCATTAGCTTCCAAAACAGATGTTCACATGTACATATATAGAAAGGGGGATAGCAGACACATTGATTTGCCTGTAATGCTCTTTTGAACCTGGCAAGTAGTAAAAGTAAAAATGTCACCTAAAAGAGATCCACCTGCCCTGGTTTAGGCATCTAACCTGGTAAGTAAGTTACAAAGTGACTAAGACAGTTACTACACTCTCTTTTAATAGTCAGTGGACAGAAATACCATCTCCAGACAGCAATTAATCTCTTTCTAAGATAGGTGTCTAGGATAGATCAGGTGAACTGCCCTCTAGGGATGCCTACGTCTCTTTACTGACTGTAAGCGGAATGAGAATAGCTTGGACTTGGATATCCAACTTCTAGACTTCTGAAATGTGATGAATTTCATTCTCATATGGCCAAAGAACTGACACAAAATCATTAGCCTGATAAAAAGAAAAAAATAATCTGTTAGAGCTAAATCCCACAAATTTTATACCGAAGAATATGAGTGAATGAAAATTCAAGAATATTTAAAAGCTTTTTACTTGTTATCTGAATTAATTTTGCTTGATGATACCATCAGCTTTTTTCAGGCTAATTTGGAATACTTCTTTTACAGGAAAAAAAAAAATTTACAGCATAGGTAAGATTTCCATATGAAACTATGAAAGTCTGGCAAAGAAGTAGAAATACTACAGCAGCCTTTAATATTCACAATAATTGTTATTAGATACAATTAAGATATCTAATTAAAGAATAATACTTCTTTTTCCTTTTTTTTCAAAGACTTCCAAGGGATGAAAGAACCAAGTAATGAATTTTGCTTGGTTTTAGGTGCAAAAGTGCTTCAGGCGGTCTTGAAAATCGTGCTTTAGTAGTGTACCTATGATCATAGTAGTTATATGATCATGCATCTTCAAAACTATCTCATGCAAAACAGTCCTATTGTGTCTAAATGTTGTCTTCAAGGCTGCCATTCACATGAGAAGCAATCACAGGATCAAGTCTGAATGATATTGCTTTCAGGAAATGTTCTCTTCTGAGATCATATTTTCTTCCAGGAATTTATAAAATTGTCTTTTCTTGTAAGGTGTAAACAAGAGAGGCTGTTGACAAAGGCTTAGCTCTTCTTTCATCTTTGAAAACACAAAAAGCACAAACCATTCCATGGTGTTACTTACAGCAAAAAGAAATGTGTATAAGAAGGGCTGGAGAACCAGGGATACACTGCACTCATGGGACAGAACCACGCTGGCAACTTGCCAAGTGCTTTGGGTAAATGCATGCTGGTTTTACCACTGCTTTTAGCAAACAGCTTCTGAGCAGAGACACCCAAACCAGAAGATGTGTTTCCAGAGCTCTGAAAGAAAAATGAAGGTCATCAATGAGAAGAAAATATCACAACATCTTTAAACAACTGCATCTTTTTGAGTGTTTTTACATCCTAGGTGGTAATGCACACTTTAGAGCTCAGCTCTGGCCCTGGTAAATAATTTCTGTATTCTGATTCATAAGGAAAATAAGCATGATATTCGCCAATGGCACAAGTGTTATTACTGTACAACTGAAGTGCCTTCTAATAATTTCAGATTAGACTTGGTCTAAAACTTACCAGTGAGATGTGTTTTTTGTCAATAATAAATAGTTACGTAGGATTAGGTGTAGAACAATGTACCAATTTTGATTAAACTTTTCATAAGAAAAAACAAATTTTATCTTCAGTGGAAGATGAGATGTTGGAATTTTGGTTTAGAATTCTGGAATTTTGATAGAATGTCATTTTATGTTTCTTAATTTTGTATTCTCATTTTATATGATCATTAATATGTCAGAAGAGTTATTAGTAGTGTTAAAGTAATAGCAACAACTTAAAATAAGAATGCTTTCTGAAGAAAAAAAACACCCTGGAAAATACAACTGCTCCACATTTTAATTTTATATTAAAAATTTTAAAGAATTATGATTTCAAATGAAAGCAAATTTTGGGAGTGCTGAAATTTCCTTTCAACCTGAGCAGTTAGAAATTGGGGCAATTTTTCACCAGAGCTATCTGATAGCCTATAGCAAATTTAATCTTTTTTTTCTTTAGTTGGCAAGAGGAAGAGAAACAGCAGGGGCTTTGGGAGCCACTGTCACTTATCACCTTTGAACTCAGCTGGACCTGTGAAGCTAGCTCTGCTCCAAGGAGGACTGATGTGGTCACTCTCACTTATCCCTGTGCAGACAACATTTTTTGACAAAAATATTTTACATGGCCCATACAGTTAAGAAGTTGGGCATATCCCCATTCAGAACATGGTATGTTGATTTATGTTAGTTTGCACTGGCATCATTTTCTTTGCATTTCTTTGGGAAACAGGTCTCAAAGTGTCATTCCCATTTCACAACAGCTGAACCATTTCATATTTTTGTGGGAATCTAGATGAAGTAAGGGGGAAAAATGTGGTCTTGGGAGCTGAAAGAGGCAGTTTGGCATCTCTCCGTTTTCTCTATACTTACATTTCATGTCCAGTTTAGTTGAACAGCCTTCTTTGTTCTTCTCTTCTACCTCCTTCTTTCAGTTTCTTATGTTTAGTCACTGACCTATTCAACACAGTATACATTTTGTGTGTGCTTGGAGAATGCCTAACAGAAAGACATTTTGATTGCTTCTGAGAACTCTGGTGGTCCTAGAAAGATAATTGTGGGTCTAAGTAGGAATAAGAAATGGAGGACCAAGATAAAGAACATCTGTGGATGTGGAGGATGGAGAGGAGAGAGGGGAGAGGCAGAAAAGCCAGAAAGTGAGGAACTGCTGTGGAGAGAAAAGAAGGCAGTGGAGGTCTGTACTGAAAGGTGAATAGCTGGACAGAGGTGGTTCATCTGTGTTTTACCTCTAAACATCAACCCAGTTATGCTGATGGAAAATGCTGTCTTCTTCATTTTAAAGCCTGTACAGCTTTCAGACTTTTCACTACATCGCCAGAGAGAGCTTTCTTAACACCTGCCATGTAGAGGGGGTGTAAACTGCATCTGCCGCGGAGGATCAAAACATCTCAACAGCTACTCATGAATTCATATTTCTCAGTCAGACTTCTTTTGACAAATTTACTTTTTTATACCATGGATTAGCACTTCTCAGTTATGTCGTTCATGTTCACCATTTCTAATTAATTCAGCCATTCTCCTGGGGATTAATCAAACAATTTCTCTGCAAATATCAGCCTTCTAGAACAGTGCTTTCTTCCTCAGGTTTCATTTGAACCCTCTAACACTGTGGAAAGCTTGTTAAAGTTTGGTGGAAAAACTCATCATAATTTTCAAGGAGCTAGAAAATCAAGGCATTTACATGGAATTTAGACCAGTGCACACAGTATGTGGGTTATTTTGGCAATGAGATAAAATAAGAGGATATTATCTCAAATAGGAAGTCCATTATGGCTAAATCATAAAGCTTGTCTGCTAATTAAATCAAGTCTGCTTTGGAAGCCTTTTGTCATAGACCATGAACCTTACTGAATCTCTCTTAATGGTTAATGAGGTAAATGAATGAGAAATGTAACTGATGAAGAAAGGTAAGATTGGTGGATTTAGCTATAGGACTTGATTGCATTAAGGCAGAAAGCACTATCTATTGTTTTTTCATTTCTCCTTTCCCCATCCTTGAAGGGATGTGTTTTTCACTATTGATTTCCTTTTCCAACTTTTTGTGACTGTTTCTTATGGTTTCAATTCTTTTCACTGAGTATTTTTGCCTCTCCTTTTACTGAAAAGTGAAAAGCTTTTGTACTCCCACTTTGTAAAATGTTATTTTTCTGTAGAATTTTTCTAAGCTGCTTTTTTTTCTTCTCAAGCAGGATCATACTGCTAAGGATGAGAGGGGAAATATTTTAGTAACAGATATAGACATATATAAATTTTAGCTTTTCTAGCAACTTAAGCATGGCTAAGCAAAACTGAAGATTCTCATATTCATTATGCACAAATAATACCTCCAGAGGTATTTATGTTGTATTTTTAGAGCGGCCAAGCATCAATAATTTAAGAGAAATATTCTTCTGTCAAAGCTGGAGATTGAGGAGAACATGTAGTTCTCCACAGGATTTTTGTGCGGAGACTGCACAGTACAATGTGAATATAGATTTATGCATGCAGATAGATGCAAGAAAGATCCATGGGGCATATCTGAGAGGTCTGAGAGGAAAAGTTTTCTCTAAAAACTCCCAAGAATATCAGGGAAAGATTAGGGAGAGACAGGGCCTCGCCTACTGCTCATGAGAAGTGATTTGCCATATAAGAAACTGTAAACTCCCATAATATCTCAAGGTACAAATGAGCACTTACAATTCCTCTCACATAGGGATATTGCTACATAACTAAAGAAATTGGGTAAGCTGATTTATAACGCAGCCAGGTATCTGTTTTTCATAGTTTGGCGTGTCTCTTGTTCTCTGATATTCATTTGATCTATTTACTCCTTTGTAGCTCAGTAATGGGTAATTCCCATAATCAGTTGTCATATTTTTCCTGTAAGGCATGGAAGGATTTTGTCTCATTTGAAATATTATACATCACTGAAAAGAGTTCTGTGTATGTGGAGAGAAGAGTATTCACAAGTTTGATCATGAGTTGTTATTTTGGCTGCTCTGCTTAAGAAACATGTTTGTGCCAAATCGTATTTTATTAGCGGAATAAATTTTTAAGCATTCTTTGTCTTTTCTGCTTTTAAATAGGGCTAAGTCCATGTAGGTTTCTCTTAGACTAAAAGGCAATAGAAATTTATCTGACCATCATGTGCTATTCAAATACAGAGAAGAAACTGCATGCAAAAATCTTCCTAAAAAATCACTGCATCAGTTTCAGACGCAACTAGAAAAATTTAGCAAATGATGCTAGGCTAATGGTGGACACCAATTTGCATCCTTTCCTTTCCGAAGCATAGCTTCTGAATGATATGGGAGATACAACCAAAAAATTATAAGTATTTATTATATTATGTGTTATATTAAATCAGATGTTATGGCTGTGAACCCCTTCCAGAGGTGACCTGCCTGATTGCATTTTTCAGAAATTAGAGGGCCAGCATGCAGGCAGAAGCTCAGCTTGGAGCTGAGAGGTCTCTTCTCAAAAAGCAGGATCTCACCCTTGTAATATTCATCTTCCAGCTGTGAGATTTGCTGGATGGAGTGCTCAAAGGCACAGTGAGGCACTGTTTCCCCCAGCAGCATCACTCAGGTCCTGGTTTTGCTGGGTGCCAGCATTAGATATCAATGATCCCAGGAGGGGTGCTGCTCACCTGTCGCTCTCCTTTCTCCCCAGCCTTCATGTCAATGGAAGAGTCCCCAGACCAATCTGGGGACAGAATAAATACAGAAAGGATAACCTCTTGTTTCTTTTTCCTCTTTTATGTTTTTATGTTTCTGGCTGCTTTGCTGCATTCTCAGCTCTGTGCAATGCCTCCTCCACTTTTGCTGTTTTGGGAGCAGTTTGAGTCTAAATCTAGCTAAAACTTTGGATTTTGTGGAACAGAAGGATGAGAGACCATGCAGTGATCTGTAACAGTTTATTCTCAGTAAAACCTGAGTATAGTTTCAAACTTATTGTTTTCAGACACACTTTGATATTTGGAGCAGGGAACTCCCTCAGTTGAGATATTAGTTTTATGGCTTTTTATTTGGGCTGTGAAATTCTGTTCAGCTTTATCTGGTAACCAAAACTTTAGAAAGTCACCATAGATTTTTCGCTAGACTGCCTTCTGAAAGGAGTTTCTTTTTTTTTCTACTTAAAACCCCTTAGATTTTCTGCTGAGACATAGTGTTTCAAAGATCTACGGTGAGTTTTAGGGCTTCCTAATATATTAAAATCCAGCTTAGTTAAGAGATTTAATTGTTTTGACTCTAGGTTGACAGTTTGATCTTTGACTTACTGTGCATCTAGGATGGATTCAGATACATCTACTATATGTCTCCCAAGCAAAGGATTTCTTCTTCCTGTGCAGGTTAGCTGTTCTGCTTGGTGTTGGA
This sequence comes from Cacatua alba, assembly GCA_024361745.1. NCBI lineage: Eukaryota > Metazoa > Chordata > Aves > Psittaciformes > Cacatuidae > Cacatua > Cacatua alba. Next base: position 42,439 of record JANEMJ010022012.1, on the reverse strand, counting down.
GGATTGGGAAGCAACAGCTTCAACTTTTCCTCGTCTTTGTCTCCCCTGTGGGCTGGGGAACTATTTCATGGAGAATGCTCTGCTGTCACATGTGATGACGTGAGCAGCTCCTGGGTAGTTTGCAGATTATTTTGACTTAAGTGAAAGATATTCTAATATTTCAAAAGAAATAAACTCCTTTGGACTGCATTAGATAATTTAAAAAAATATCTGCTTCCAACAATGATCATCTTCCTGTTTCAAGCACAAGTTTGTTTTATTTCATTTTTTTTAAAGTAAGTTAACTGTGCAGTGCTGAATGGATAAACTATGTGACCTGACATTTCTGATATGTGAGTTGCTGCCATGAAGTGTTTTGCCTCATAATAACTTCTTAACTTGAATTGAAGATGTACGTTTGATAAGCAGAGATTTCTGTTACCATTCATTGGTGGGGCCCCACATTTCAGTACTGTTACCTTCTCAGGTACGTTTTGGGCCATGCTTGTTATTTATAGAGAGTACTGCAATTTCACTGACTTCCGTGTGAGTTTCTTAGAAATTCAGCATAAACTATATCAGAATACAGCTTGGTATTTTGAACAGTACCAAACTATTATTTTTACTTGTTATGAAAACTGGTTTTCACTTGTATTCAGAAGGACTCTGACATTATCCCACTTAGCAGGTCTATTTGATATCAGCTATAACAACAAAGCTTCACAGTTTTCCGGTAAAGAGGAGGTTGGTTTGTCCTTTTTATCACCTGACAAATAGTAGATGAGTTTCAGTTCAATAACAAATCACGAAAAACAGAACAAAGATAAGAATAAAAATTTATTGTTTTAGTAACAAATCTGTTCCCTTTTACCTTTCCAATGAGACACAAAAGCCAGGCTTTTGTTCTAGCGCTGGAAAGCCTCTGACTTTGTTTGTAAACACGAGTAATTAATCTTTCACTTTATGTTTACCTGAGCAAGAACATAAACATTAGTAACTGAACAAGGAGACAAAAGTTTTTATATATTCAATTGAAAATTGTGTGTGATTAATGTTCCTGAGTTTCAGGTGGGGAGCTATTTTATTATTATGCTCATATCATGATCAGAAATAACATAACTGAGAGAGGGAGGGAAGTGGTACTGTAGCACTTATACTAATTTAACAATTTGTCTAAATGACTTTCTGTGAAGCAAAGATAACTAAAGAATCCATTATTGCTTGTTCCATAGTTATTAAATAGTTCTGATTACACATCATCCCCAGATGGGGAAACCAATTTTTAGCCAAATTCCCTAACTTCATGACAATAAAGAAGAGGTGACTCTGGAAAGTAATCATCAGAGTCATGAATAAAGTCAGTGAGTGAGTGGCAAAACTCTCAGTTAAATTCAGAGTTTTTCACTTCTAGATATGTGTCAATTTTCTTTCCTTTAAATGTTTTTCATAGCCACATATTTTCACCCAGATGGTCCAAATCTCCCATTTTCTTGCCATATTGCTTTCACTGCAGTTACTGTTGAGTCTGTACCCCCAAGATAAATCACCACATTATTGAGCTTACGTCTCCTCTATAAATATGTGTTCTAAACAAACATGGACTACTAGAACTTCATAGAAGTTCTCAGTGTGAGAAAGGAAAGGTGTTTTAGCATTGTTTTATGTTGTATGGAAGTATCTATAGACTATGTGACAGTGAATGACACTATAAAGTTTTATTGTCATAACTTTGGAAGGACCATTACACAAGGGTAAGCTGTTTTGGTTTTCTAAACAAGAAGCTGTAAAATCCTAGCTGTCCTTGCTGTACAGTATTTTGTTTATACCACAAATAATTTTCTTAAACTTATTTCATTTTTAACTTTTTATTTTGGTTTGTTTTTTGTTTCTTTTCCCCCCAACTTTTCTGTCTTCTTAGAAGTACAGAGAAATGAAAACGTATATGTCACCATCATAGATTAAATCTGATTCAACACCTCTTGAATTCTCATCTATCCTCAAGTCATCTGCCTAGAATTTTCCTATCACTCTCTACAGTCAATATGGAGAAAGGTAGATACTTCTAGAAGGTGAATAATTCTACCAGACATTGTTATCTATCTTCAGATGATCCTCAGAAAGTGCTGATTTATCTCTATTAATCAAATAGCATGTTTAGATAACCAGCTTCGACTAGATCTATCAGATTAAATCGGTCAAATGCCAAGAATCTTCTTTGTCTTTAGTTGAAAATCCTTGAGTCTGTGGCTTGTTTAGAATTCTGAAATGTAACATGAAATCAAGGCTGATACTGTTCAGTGGTTTACTTACATGATCAAGCCTGATATATGCAAGAAAATTGAAGTAACTGAGGTTATGTGTGTTTTCATGGACTGTTCCAAGAGGACAAAAGTTTGGAGAATCACTTCAATAAGGCAAAATAGTAAATTATTTAGATAAATTTTCTTCATATTTCATATTTCTTAATGTCTACATGTATTTTCATGCCATATGTAAAGTGTAAGTATTAAGTAATATTTATTTTTTTGAATGCAATAGCACCTAACATAAAATTAGGAACTGGTTCTTACTACAAGTATTGCAAAACCAAATATGCCACAGGCAATTCCCACTCTGGAAAAAGCTCGCTGTGTTGGATATAGATTTCTCTTCTCTTTTCTATTTACATATGTTTCTTTTTTTACTCATATAATAACTACATTAATCACGAGTATTTTTCTCACCAGTTCGGTTAGACCAGAAATTGAATTTGGTTTTATTTTGCTTATGAATTTGGAAATTTACCCATTTTTTTATAACGAACAAAATTGTATTTCATGAGTTGAGAAATTAAGAATTAGGGACACCTTTCCTTGGGCTGCCTTGTTTTCATGTTATTAATGTTTAGCTTTTCTATTTCTAAACCATCTACTTTTGTTGTAATAGTGATTGTTGTATTTAAGCACATTTCTTCATTAACCCATATATAGTTTTCTTCCTTTAATACCAGACAAAACAATACTAAATAAGTGACATGCAGTAAAAATGCATATAAAATAATTCTTGCTGTAATGGTTTTCCTTACACTCACAACAGAAGTTAGAGACAGATTAATTTAAACATTAACTCTAAACATCTACTCAGTTTAGGCAATACACTTAATTTGTACTTAGTTACATTCCGTATCTATAGTAGCTTACAGCTTCTTATAGAACATGATCTAATTGTAAAAAAGAAAACACATGAGATATTATTTTAGTTCAGAATGTCTAGATCAAATAGCTATCATCTGATTAAAGAACAAGAACTGCTTAGAAAGAGTGAAAAGAATGTGAGTCATTGATTTAGGACATGTGCTTTGCAAGAATCATATGATAAGACAATGATATGGGAAAAGTTTCTCTTCTGGACACCCTTGAATCAGCTGTTTTAATCTTGTTTTGGCATACCATAGAAAAAAGCAATCAGGCAAGCTGAAAAAAGCTAATCCTGCTTCACCTCATGATTTCTGTGAATGTGGTGACTTCTTATGCTTCTGCAGTCTTAGGAGGAGGTTTTTTTAACAATTCTCTATTTCTTGAAGCTTACAGAGCTCCATTCATGAAAAATTATTCTAAAACTGGTATGGAAAAAAAGATGAAAGTTTCCATATTTTTTTTTTTTTATCTCCAGTATTATTAATTTATATCAGGATACCTAACAAGACTTTTTCTGAAGTACTTGAGGGAAGAGGGCCTAGTTTTGCTCCATCATTTTGGTAGAAAGGAGGAACATGCTGATTTATAGAAGTGAACTGAATTAAATCAAGGTAGAACCAACATAAGTTGAGGTATGGATTAAGGTCAAAGAGCTCACAAGAAAATTTTCATACATTTTCTTAGATGTATTCTAGACAGAGAAGATGATAAAGAGGGAGCTACAGGAATGATGTGCAAAATTCCCATTTCTTACAGTGGAACGGAGTGTTATCTGAAGGAATTAGTGTAAAAGATGTAAAAGCAGTGCCATAGTGTTCAAAATGTCAGCTGAGAGAATTTCAGTAGTGTGGACATTTTTTAAATGCAGTATTTCTCATCAACCTCTTCAATTGTCTTTAGAAATGGATGGTGGCATTGGATGCCAGTATAAGGAAAGGCAAACAGGCAAGAGAAGCAATTATCCTCCAAGCTATAACATGGATGCTGTGTGATATTCGTTGTTGGAGACATGCAAAACTCATCTGGAAACATACACAAGGAATCACATCTAATGAAGTTAGCCCTTCTTTGAGCAGAGGTTTGGGCCAGGTGACTTCCTGAGACTTTTTGCAACCTAAATTAACCTATGATTCTATGGCACTATCAGAAGTATTTTGTTTTATTTGAAAGTGATGTGCAAATCAGGGCAAGAGAATGACTTGAGATGAAAATTATATCAGAACACTGCTCCATATTTCATAACATAAAAAATAATGTGAACATTGAAAAAATTGATGATGGAGTTATATTTTAGAATTGCAGAAAAAAAATACTTGCTAAAAATCCAGCACAATAAAGAACCTGAAACATTTTTCCCAAGTATTTTTGCTCATACACAAGCCCAATCAGCAAGAAACATTTCTTAACAAAAAACATTGAGACAAATCACGTCAGTAATATCTACATGTATTTGTATATGTTTCCTATTTAACTGATCAATATCAGTGTTATTTTTCAGTTAATTCTTTAACTGAAGTTTTCAACCCTGAGAAACAGCAAATAGAATTTAATAAAAACAACAGTATTAGTAAAAACTGTCATTTAAACATATGCTTACATACCCAAAGCTACAGTCAATATAGCCTTTGGAATACGATTATTATACATTTGGGTAGATTTATAGCAATAGTAGTAACAATATAAGCCATAACACTGGAACTGTTCGAAGACTTTTCCTTTAATATCCAGTAAAACTAAATAGAAACAGGACAGCATTCTGCGTTGCCATGGAAACATAAATGTCCGCAGCAAATTATGTTATGTTGAAAGCTATTTACTATGCCAGTTTGAACAATTGTTCTAAAATATCATGTTATTTTCACAGAGAGGCATCACTCCTGCTGTTCTGAAGATTAGCACTTTGTGAAAACAGATACATAAATATTTGTTGGACCACTAGCCAGAGACCTTCTAAATTGGAACTTTTTCACATTTTCTTCCTATGAGTAATAGGAAATGACTAAGCTTGGAGTGCTGAAAATCCCCTTATTGTTGGAAACTCTTCTATTGTTTTAGGCTGGAGACTCATAAGGAAAACAAGTTCTGCAGAAGGGAAATCCACAGGGCTGGATCACTGAAAGTGTTCTCCAGCCTGTTCAAGGAAGCACAGGACCTTGCATCAGAGTTTTAAGGCATTTTCTAAACTTTAGAGCCAAGGGCTGGGCTGACAGGTTAGCCCTTTCTGAAACAAACAGGTATCCATCACAGCTGATGTTAGACCCTTAACCTCTCAAACAGACCCCAAGTTGTGACATGCTCTCTGACTACCGGGTTGATGGAGCCTTTGCAGTTATTCCTAATGTTTATTTGCAGGACCTCCCTCTTACCACCCCCAGCCAGGACCAAAGGCAGTCATCCTGGATGACTCATCTAATAAGAAAGATTTGCATTCTTAGAGGTTTTTGTGAAAATTCAGATGCTTGAAACCAATTAAAAAGTCACAGAAATACATGCAGTATCCTTTAGAACTACACCCCTCAGGTAAACCCCTGAGAAAGATGCCCTTAAATAGCTGTCATTAAGCAGATGTTGCACTTACTAGATGTTGCACAGCTCAGCTGTGCCTCAGCACACATGCAGTTGAAAGAACCGCTCTGCAGGAGGGGATGCAGGAAACATCACGTCTCCCGAAATTCCCTGATGACACAGAGGAAAAGCAGCATTCCTTCCTTTTCCAGGGTTTCTAATGACTACACAGAGTATCAGGGTGGAGTGAAGGCCAGATGCAGATCCCTTATACAAACTGATGAGGAGGGAAGAGTAAAATCTCCCAAATATAAAGCCTGCAGCATCTGTGAGTAAGGCTGGAGTGGAGAGGGGAGTCAAGGATCTTAATTTATTCTTCTCTGCTAACTCACCGTGTAAGGCCCAGCAACTACACAATGTTTAATGTGCTTTTTCTTTCACTTTTTTTTCTCGGTTTGATTTTGACCCCACATTCACACAGAGCAAATCTCATGAATAACTTTACCAAAGTCAACAGCTCATCCAGTGTCTGCTTCAAATGTTCCCAACAGTTGTATCTGACTAGCACAAAGGTTTTCTGAAGTTAATAGAATTACTTTCAAGCCTTTTAAATGACAGTATACAAAAAGTAGATAAATCATTAATACATATTGTTGACTTTTTGTGGCAGCATTCACCTTACTTGGTCACATAACTCACTGGAGCACAGACTCTGCCCAGTAAGTACAGGTCTTTGCTGATACTGCAAACATCACCATTGTTCCATCTATAAATCTTATTCAGTAATTTATTTACAAGTACAACAGATTAAACAGGAAAAAAGCAACAACATTGACAGTGTTCATGTGAAGCAAGGCACAGCACCAGAGCAGTCCTATGTTTTCATGGTAAACAGCTTTTGAGACTCAGCAAACATTGTCTTGGGTTGCCTCAGGGAGTCACCTCATCTGCACACACTCTGACAATGTCAGATGATCGTTGAGGCTTTTAGACATCACATGAATGAATGTCATATCTGCCTGAAGGCTCTAGAACAGTGTGGGCTTAACTGAATTTTGCCACCTTGGAGATGAGGGGCTGTAGCCTTGCTCAGCTTCTTGTCAAGGAAAGGGTATGAGAAGGAAGAAATAGGAGAGCTGAGATTGAAAGTCAGAGGGAAAATTGATATGAGAAGGGATGATAGGGATAGGAAAGCCTGAAAAGTGTGGTCAGTTACTGCTGCTTTGTTTTTCCTCATACCCTAGCAGAAACCTTCCTTCCCTTGGCACCAGTGGAAGGGGATGCCCCGGGTTTCCAATCCTTTGCTGCAGGCAGTGGCCCCAGCAGGGCCATGACCTTTTTACCTCTATTTTTGCCTGCTCTCTCCCCAGACTGCCTCATAACCTTTTGCCTCAGGCTTTTCTATGACAGCATTCAACTTCCTTGGTTGCCCACCTCACAGAGCCACTGATTCTGCACAGGCAGTATAGCACAGGTCACACTGTTACAGCAAACAGCACCATCGTCACATCTAGAAAATTTATTCAGTAAATGAGTTATAAACATGGCAGATTAGACAGGAAAAACAGGTGGCTTGCTTTACATACACCTGGGTCTGGTTGTGATGAATGTTAAGGAATAACACATGAGAACAATAACTTATGCAGCTCTTCTGACTCTGTACCAAAATTGTACCCATAGAGCTCTGTCAGTGCCTCCCTAGAAAAACCACAGTAATTACTTGCTAAAGAAACCACATCTACTTTAGGGAATTTATGATCAAAACCACTTTTTATGCAAATTTCAAACTTTGAATTGTTTTTCCATGTCCAGTCTAGTTTTTCTCTTAAGAGACGGATTTGCTTTTTAGATGTGCTGTTAGATGGCTTTTATGACACAGCATCCTGCCCTTGCAAGTCCCTGTCATCACTGGCATGGTGACAGCGAAAAAACAGGAATGTGTTGTGCAGTTACATTGTTAGGACTGAAGCGAACCCAGAAGCATCATTTAATCTTTAGGCCAGAGGCTAAACAGGTAGCATGATAAATTCACAAACATCTGGACTGTGCAGTGACTTTCAGACTAGATGGCAACCTGAGGCTGTGGATTGAATAACTGATGAAAACCTCAAAATGTGTGTGTGAGGGAGAAGTGTGAAAAAGGCCAGCTATATGTGCATATTTTAGGCAGGAAAAATGCCATCTGTTAACAACGGTTCACGTGAGAGCTCTATGACAGATTATATATCTGATTCTCCACATGGTCGTGTTGGTGAAAGTCAGGTATAGCACCAGGGAGGTTAAAACTGCTGAGAGATCAGTTTCAGGTTGTGGCTGTGCCTCTCCAATGTGTGAAAGCAGAAGGGATCCTCTGTGGCTGCTGAAATCACCATCTCATTTGGGTACCATCAAATCCCTGTAATTAATTCAACATGCCTGGTGCCTGGAATAGTGGTGTAGGCATTCAGACAACAGGCTTCTCTGAAAAAATATACAGTGAGACAGAGCCTTGCACAGCCCTACTTACCATAGCTCGTACTTACTGGCTTATGGACCTGTAATAAGATGGGGTAATTGGGAGTGTTGTAGCTCCAAAGGAGGATGTAAATGAGTATACCCAGACTCCTAGGAAATACTTGAGAGCCTGAGCTTGAAACCAGTCCAAGTTTAGGCTGCTTCTCTGACTGCAGCTGTGTGATGTGGTTGTGAAGCAATATGGGTCATACTGCATATGCAATGAAGTGAGCACAGTCCAGCAGACCCTGTAAGAGTGCATGCCACATGAGGCTTCAAAGGTCACCTCAAAGCTAGCCCTAAATATGACTAAATCCAGGCAGAGCATCCAAGGCAAAAATACAACTGAGGACTGGCAGTGTGCAGGCACTGCAGAAGCATCCTGCACACTTTCTTGGGAGAAGAGCAAACCTGACCATGTCTGGGTGCCACCTGCGAGGAGAAACACACTCCCACGTCTGCTTGCTCATGAAAGTGTGGTTCATTTGCAATCATTCTCTCCTCAGTGATCTTCTATGTGTTGAAGCATGTTAGCACTTAGAAAAACCAGGAAAGCTGTGGGCTACTGACCCATATCTGCATAAATTAGTCTTCCTCTCCTGCTCTTTTCCATCTACAGTGATGACTGAAAATAAGAGAGAACAGTGATTAGATTATTCTAGTAATCTTTATCCTATTTATTAAATCATGACATTTCATACCACATTGAATTGCATAACTATACTACTGAGAAGTGTAATATGATCCATTTTTCTTTCAATATATTGAATAAAAGGCACGTTTATGACACATTTCAGAGGAAATTAGACAATGATATTTTTGTGCTCAGAAATGAGATGTGTTTTTATCTTGCTTTGCTTAATATTCATGCTAATTCACAATGCTCTTTTTTCCTGTTATCAGAGAAGCATATTCTTTAGGTGTAAATTTGGTCTACTGCCTGCTAACTCAGGATTAAGTGAACATCAGCTTTTGGCCCACTTCTCTTTGTATTCTATTGCACTCTGCCATGCAGTGTAAGGCAATGCAAATATAAAAATCTTCCTGATTTTTTTCCCCTCTTATTTTTTTCTTAAACCAGAGAAAATCCTGCTTTGATGTAGGCAGATGACATTCTCTTCTAACACAGATGGGTCTGAAACTTTTTACTCAAAGTTCTTTCATTTTCCTTTATACTTAATTTCATTATGGTTTTTTCTACTGTTTTATTTAATCACTCTTAATTAAAATCTGTTAAGAAAGCCATTCCCATGGCTGAAATAGAGCATCTTGTATGTTTTCTCTTAACATACTATGCATGTTCAAAATTATACAAGGCTCATTCATGCTCAGTTTAATGATTTATGTATACATTTAAATCATAAAACTCTCCCATTACATTGTTTTTTAAAAACCTGCAAATCCTGTGGGCTTTCATTTAACCATCAACAGCTAGATGAAGTATTTCCAGCAGGATTTCGGGGAACTGTATATATGAGGTTCAATATGTGCAAGCTCTACTTGAAAAATCATGGTTATTTATTGTTTATCACCTGGCCTGAAGGTTGCCTGCTGGAGAAGTCTTCCTTCTTAAAAAAAAAAAGGAAGGAATATTTAATCTCTCTCTAGCTGATGATGCTCAACTATCTTCTTCTACAGGAGCTGTATCTACCAACCACTTTAGCCACAGCTGAGGATGTAATTACTCTCTCTATTACTGTTTTCTGAGTCGTTATGTTTTTTCTCCCTGGCAGCAGATTTCAGTAGGATCCCAGGAGACAGACATTGCCCAAGCACATGGCCAGAAGCACTTCCCACAGTAGATGTTTTAGTAGTAGTAAATACAGTGAGCAGATAAGACAATGAAACGCACATGTTGCAGACTAGTGGACATGTGCTGCTTTTAGTATATTGTTGACTTCTCAACAGAATATAAAAAAAAAAATGAAGGCCCTTTTTTGAGCTTTCTTATGTGTGAACACCTGCCCATTAATTAACCTGAAACTAAAGAATGGCAGATATAAATATCCCAAAATATACCTATGGATGGCTCAACAGAAAGTTTCTCACCTGCTGAAGAAATTATCACATTCAGTGATTAAGCTTGCAACGCATCTGTGCTGCATACCAGTGATATGTGCAATATGAGATTCCTTTCCAAGCAGGAGCTCTTCTTTGATGATCACCACCACCATTCATAAGGGATAAAACCTGTAAAACAGAAGGCTTTGGTAAAGTCTCTCTCTAGCATTCTCTCTTAGTGTAATTTTTGGACTGCTCTGTTACAAAAATGAGACTTGGACCTGGGTTGTAAATGTAAACTGCCTACTAATTAGCTCTTCTCAGTTTAGTCACTGAACAGCATAGTTCATTTTGCTTTGCACAGTTAAATATAATATCAGTTTTCACACTGAGAAAAATGTGAAAACAAGAAAACCGAATTTTCCAGTGCTAATTCAGCTGGTCTGTGTTTAAACCCACATATATGCACTGACTTTTTCAGTTAACCCAGGACTTTAACTTCATTAACTCTGAAGTGTCAGCAACTTTATTGTACCAATTATCCAAAGTCTACATAAGCAGAATAATAGTATATTTTTGACTACCCATGTATTTTTGTAAATGATTCAAAATGTGAATGACCAGAACAAAAAAATTTAGCATGAAATACTGATACTCTGATTGAAAATATGTCAAAATCTCATAAACAGCTTTAAATTTTATTTTTTTTTACCAATTCTGAATATTAACTACCATAATTAATGACTCTCTTCTCTTACTCAGGCAGATTTAAGTACATATTCTGCTTGAAATCCATTCAACAGAGTTAGAGCAAAGTCAGGATGAAATCTGTTCTCTTTGTTCAGATAGAACTAAATATTTGGAAAACCAAAGTGGATATGTAGTGGTCTAAGAATCCCAAGCAAAGTCCTCCAAACACTTTCTTAGCTCTTTCCTATTGTCTAAGTGGCAGCTGACAAGCAGCAGATGTTTTGTCCATGATAAGATCATTGTCTTTCATTCTAATGCACAGTTCGTGATGACAATCATTGTCACCTGAGTCTTGCAGGGATGCTGGAATGGATGCTATACTATCTGTAAGCCTTGTTCCTATTGTCATCCTTTTTTCTTAAGCATTTATTTTGCAGTACTGCTCAGGTACAACTTTTTTTTTTTTTGTAGGTCATTGACTTTTGTAGTGGGAAAATTCACTGTTTGACTTTGCCAGTAAATCAGGCCAACCGATTTTGTAAAGCCAAATGCTTGGAAACATGGTCAGCTGATTAAGGCTTTGGGCTGTGACTCAGGAGAACTGGATTCAATTCCTGGCACTTACTGCAGCACCTTGGACAAACCACTTTACTGTTTTCACCCTTGAATTCCAAATGTGGAAGAAGAATCTTAGCAATATTTCTTTTGCCCTCTTCTTCCCTCCTTCCACCACAGGCCACCAGTAGTAGCTGTACACAGCTGAGACAATGGGATCTGAGTTCAGCATGAGGCTCCCTGGCATCATCTGAAATTAAATACATATTAAGAAATTCTGTTTTACTGCCTTACAAGCACTCTGAGGTGGCCCTAAAAATAAATTGTGAAGAAAAAACCAAATCTGTGCTTCTGAAAACCAGCTATGTGCTCTCCCTTATTTCCATCGATGCCTCTCTGGCAATGAAAGACAGACACGTATTGTTAGTAGTGGCAGTAATGGAGCTGCTGCTAGCTGTTTTTGCTGATAAATATTACTGCTGCCAAAGCATCTGCGATGCCAACCTTCAGGAGGGTGCCATGTAAACACCTGCCAAGCATGGATCCCCTGCTCCTGACGGTGCTCTGTTTTGGAGTGGGCTCTAGTGCAGCAATATTTCCTTGTGGAGGCTGTGCGCACTTTACAGCCATTTGTGGGTATGGCCCTTTCCATATCATCAGTAATATGAAGCAAAGGAATCACTTTTCAACCTCTGATCTTCCAAGTATTCTTAATGGGCATTCATCCAGACATTTTCATTAATTTAAGTAGCAGCTAACTAAACTGGCTAATAAGTTGTCTCTGTTTTTCACTCATTTTCAATCAACATAACTAATCAACATGCCAGAGAATGCAAAATACTGTACAAGCCCTTGAGAGGAGAAGCATTTTTAATCATTGTGATTGTTCATCTGTTGATAAAAAAAGTGTCTTAAAATTAATATAATGATAGCTTGTGATGCTGAATCTTTAATAGCACATAGAAAGCGTATCCAGTACAAAGTGGAAAAAGGGGGTTGTGGGATATGCTTTGAATCATGAATGTACTGATGTGAAAATTCAGGGGGATCAAGGCACAGTCATAGACAGTTAAGTATTCTGTTTAGTTAGAAAGGAGAGATGAACAGGGGTCAAATACAAACTGAGTTGAAAGTGTCTATGAATAGGCGACAGTAACAAAGAAGAATAACATAGCTAATGTTTGGCATCTGTATCCTTATGAGTTTATCAAGCACTTTATAAATATGAATGAATGAAGGTAAACCAGGTCACAATAAGATTAATATTATAATTCACATTTTACGTATGGAACAGCTGACACACAGAGAAATTAAAACCAATATTAACAAAAGGCACCTGCTTTCAAAAGTCATTCTGATGCTCAAAAACCTATCTATCCCTCACTGAGAAGTCAAGGTTCCCAGACCCTGGAAAAAAATTAATTTTAGAGGTCTTAACTCTCAAAAAATATAATTACTAATATGCATGCAGCAAGCCTTTGTAAAATTGGTAATGGAAACCATAATGATTCCACCATATTAGGCTTCCTGGGTACAATTTGTCTAAGTCAGTCACCATGGACATCCTCTAGAGTTAAGGCATTTTCATTAGCACTGCCAATGGAACCTAAGGTATGATTCATCACATCTGAAAGTGGTTGTTTTAAACAAGCCAGATGAATTACACCTTAAAAATGCATGTTTCTCTGCATTAATTATAAAGAGAACCTGGCATGAGTAGAATATCTGTAGATGTTGCAGTCCCAGTTCTGGAGCTCTGAAAATGCTGTCAGTGGTTTCATTTTATAACATCTTGTCTCAGATGCAAAGCCAGGAACAGGTAAATCATATGCACATAGAGACATTTCTGGTTTCTAAAACTTATTTTGATAATAAATTGCTTAGACATATTGGCCAGTAACAAAAGTATTTGCCACAATTTCTAGAGAAATACACATGCTTCCATGAAGTATGCATATTTAGATGACCATTCAATGGCAGTCAATTACTGTTGGAATTCTCAAAATTATACAGCTGAGAATATGACCTGTAGTTTATTTGGTCAAATTTCTTTTTTAGCCAGAGTGTGAGTGTGTCATTATCACTGTTTGTGCTCAACGGAGGCATTTTTTCTCATAAACATTGAAAATCCTGCTGTATATACAAAGGCCATCTAGAAATTAATTTCACAGGTCTGTTGCAGAACAAGCCTCACTAACCTACGTTATCTTTTTAATTATGATGAATTAGTCTGTCAGCTGAAATGAAAGACATTAATAAAAATACAATTCTGGAAGTGGTCAGAGAGAAGTTCATCTGTTGTTCCAAATCATTTTCTACTAGAAGTATTTGCTCCTGGTACAGGGATGAATGCCTGTTTTTTACCTGTGGTACTTAATGTCCAGGCGCCAGCACTGAAAGTACAACAGGAGAATTATTTTTTTTTATAATATAGGAGTGATGTTCAAGAAATAAGAATGGGACTTAGGATCTTTTTCTCTACAGTGGTGAAACACTTCTTGGGACTACCCATCGATAAGCTCTGTCGTCATGATCTTTTGCAGGTAGACTCATTGCACCCTGGTCATACTTTGCAGCATTCAACTGTAAGACAGCTTTGATCTAAGGGCTGCATAGCTGAATTATGATGAAATGATGGCAGACCTATAAGCCCAACTGAGCAACTGTCTTATTGTTTTGTGTTCACTCTTATACTAAAATGGTTAAATAACATCTAGATTGAAACTAGGTTTTATGTGGATAGTTCCACAGCATAGGTGAAGTGGTTTGAATATATGTTAAAAAAAATGTGTAGCAGTCATACACAAGATAGTGTATCATGACACAGTCAAGAAGAACCTCACATTCTGCTCAAACTCAAGTTGACTTCAAGTCCCTGTCTACCTGACTGGGCTTGAATCTCTGTATTAGAGAAATGTTCTAAAGTTTGCTTCCTGTCAGCTTCATTGCTTTTCAATTATGAACTGGACTACTGGAAGAAAGACAGGAGAGATTGACTATGTAGCCCATTACTTAGAAAAGTCTTGCAGGAAATAGGACTCTGTATTTTGTAAATAAGGACAATGTTCATTGTCAATAAGTCTCCTTTGCAAATGACACTTAACAGGGGTCTTCCATAGATTATTCATCTGTCATACAAATAGAAAAAGTAAAGCACAAACTGTCCATATAGCACGATCAACCTGTCTTGGTTAACATATATAGACTGATGATGAATTGATGCCTGTGGAGGAAGTATATGTGCCTATTATCATGCTCAGGCTTGCAGGACAAAGAGAAACCACTCAGCTCAGTCAGTCAAGACTTCAACATTTCTAAACATGCGCATTCTGGACAACATAGACAGTTAGAAATGTGGGCTGAAAAGTGATTTTGAGGAACCTAACCTAGATATCTACATTTCTATTGTGTTACATCCGTAAAATCACATTTTCCAGCTTAGGATATGTGTCAGAAGAAGTATTATAATCAAATATTACAAGAGAAAAAACGTTAAATTTTATCATCTGGAAGGTCAACAGCTCTAATAAGCAGCAAATCAGTGCAGTGACAAAAACCAAGCTGGGATAGGTGCATGCACATGCGTGTCTGTGTGTTTATACCACAAAATACACTTTGTGTGTTGACATATAGATTGTGGCCAAGTAGCACTGGCAGAATCCTTCCAGCAGACTAGCAGAATCCAAGGCTGCTCCTTGTCCTGAGTGTTGACAAGTATTTGTGTACGTCTGGTAACCTGAGATTGAGAGAATGACCTTGTCATGGTTCTGCTGCTAACACTTTGCTTTTCCCAGCAATTAAATATATTAGCTATTGATTTTTGCATTGCTGACTCTGAAAGCAGAGCAAAGATGGCAGAGGACAGGGGAACAGGAAGGTATTAATTGTTCATGGCAAATCTAAAAGTGAGATAACAAAGGAACAGACAACTTAAAAGTGTGAGTTTAATATGAATAAGAGAAGAATCAGACTAAGAGTTCTACAGTTCTCAGGCGAGTTGGTATGGTTCTGGCATATTATTTGCAGAGTGATCCTGAACAGTATTATCCTTTCTTATCTCTCATGCAAGCGAGAACAGCTAAAGTAGCCATAAACTAGTAAACAGTTAAAAATACCCTTATTGAAAACAAATGCTATAATTTGTAACTTCTTGGATATCTCAACAACCAGAGAAGGGAAAATAAAGTAAAATAAAGGAACACAAAAGCTTCTGCACTAACACCTGTTGCAGGCCTCAGCCTTGGTTCACCAACTCAGATTTTATACTGGAATCTACACTGAATTCAGAAGAATGACTTCCTATTTGAGATGTCAGTATATAGCTTTAGAAACCCTTAGGATTTTATCTGTTTTGATCACAAATTAATTCTGCCCTCAAGCTACTCCAAAGAGCTGGTCAAAAGGTCATCTAAACCAAAGGAAGGGTATGAGTGCATTTCAAAAACCTTTGCATCAGTCCCTAAAAGGCAGAAGAACTGAAAGTATTTGTAAACAATATTTCAGCATGTAAAATCTATTTATATTGGTTTTGTGAATCAGTCCAGGAAATTTTGGCACTCAAATAAAGGTGCACTGGAGAAAAATCTATAGCTTTATGAGTAGCATGTTCTTTTGGAACATGTTCTCTTGGAAATAAATGATCCTGAATTCCCTATCACAAGTGGAAATGTTTAATAAATAAATGACTATATGAAAGGGAAAGGAAGTTTCTTCTCCTGGCCATTCTTGAAACAAGAGAGTCATGTTATAAAGTCATCTGCTGGACTGAGTCCAGTGGTGAGCTCTCAGATGAAATGACTACCACTAAGATTCAGACATAGAATCTTTTGGTGCTTTGGGAAGACTACTTATCTAAGTATTGATGTATTTTAAATTCTGAAATTAAGTTTATATAAATTTTGCCTTTTTCTTTTTGTGCTATTTTGTTTTGGTTTTATGTTTGGGGTTTTTAACTTTGTGTTTAGATGCAAAAATTGGACAAGAAATAGTAGCAATAATAGGAATTATGTTAGTTTCAGATTGGGTATAACACAACAGCAATTTCCTGTTATTCTTACTTGCCTGTCTCTTGCTCTAAAAGAGACAGCTGCGAACACCAAATGAATCATTTTAGCATCAATCTTTGCACCCTTCCTTTGGTCTTCCCTGAAGTGTGTTGTAGTAATGACCCTGCAAAAAACAAAAATGATACAGTTTCATGCTACCAAACTTTATACATTCAACTGCAGTGATTAAAATACTGATTTTTATATCCCGTGCTCCCATAGGGTATATGAAAACAGGCATACATCAACAGAGGGTCATTTAGCCTCTCTGATATCTGAATTGTCTTTCTTTCTTGGTGTAGGACAGTGATAAAGATTAATTGGCACCTGTGGTGAGTTTGGCTTTTATCAAGAACTTGCCTGGCACGAACAACATTTAGCTATAGTGCTTCAAAAATTGCCACCAGACTCCAAAACATGCCATTTCTTCTATAGAAAGAACCTTGAAAGACTTGTCTGCAAGCCTCATAAAGGTATCAGAATCACAATTTTGGTCCATACTGAGGATATAAAGGCTGAGTCATGTCTAGAACTTAGCTTTCTGTTTTTCAAAAAGTGTGGATAAAACTGGAATTTTTCTTTGATACACGTGGTGATAAATCAACACAGGCGTTTTAAAAAGTCCAGGCAATGTAAATCTTTCTACAGGCTTTAACGGTTGCTGGTTTAGACTTTGTTAAGGCAGTAAATAAGATATTTTATCCTAGAAGTAGAAGAAATAATTTCAACTATGCGCCTGTATTTGAGTCAGAAATTACTGTAAAAACTTGAAAGAAAATCCTAGGACAACCAATGAAAAAGTTTGCAGGTGCAGGAGTGGTCAGAAATTAGTTCTTATGTAATGTAACAAGGTAGAAGCAAATACAAAGCTATTAAGAAGATACTAAATCACTGTAGTTTTTCAGCCTGGCCATGCCTTTAGCCACCTAATCTCAAAATTGTAACAGAAACAGAATTGAATCAAGGACAAAAAACAAATTAAAGTGATAGAGAAAAATTTACATTAAAAGAAATTGAAAATTTGGGGATTGTTCAGACTTACTAAGGGTATGTAATGGATGAAAAACTTATAGGAAATAATGATGAAAAGACAGTAAAGCAGATGTTTCACTATAATTTGTCCTGTAATGCAAGAAGAGGGAATAAACAGTAAAAATTTGAAGTAACGCATGCTGCACTGCTCAGCAGAAGTAATTCTGAAAATAGCACCCAATTAGCTTGTAAATAACTGTAATAACTGCAAGATATTCTTGCTATCAAAAAATTTAAAAAGATAAACAGAATTCTCACTTTTAGCATAGATATGTGTAAAAATGGAACAAATCTATGCAAGATAATGTAAATTGCTATATTTTAAGATGTAAATGTTGATGGACAGATCTCATGGTTATTACCCTCATGGGGTTTATTATACCTTGTTCTAAGCAACCTGATGTTCATCAGCTTCTAAAGAAGAATACAAAATGAGGTGGGCTGCTGGCTAGACAGATATTGGAAATCTTTGCATCCTTTTTATGTTTCAGTCAATAATTCTGACCTCATGAATAGAGATCTCCATTGGGTTGATGTTCAATGGAATGATAGCTGATATAGTAACTCCTCCAATTTATAGTGCAGATATATTCTAGTAACATATGCTAGTAGAGACAGAGCCAGCAGTGACATCTAATCACTGTGAGAAAGATAATTCTTATGTTGCTGCCAACAATTTAGGTTAGATAACAGACGTGCATTGACTTTATAACAGGTGGATAAAAGGGTATAAACTGTATTTTATGCCTTCTGTCTGTATTACTTATAGATTATCTGATTTTGGAAATTCAAGAGGGATTGTGAGATACAAATTTAGTTTCTGTGAGGGTTGAGTACTTGTGAAAAATGGCAGATTGGTAGCTTTTTATTTTAAATTCTCCAGTTAACTGAGACTGATAGATATGTGAAAATGGTCACATATTTGTCAAAGATTTGTAAAGTGTAGGATGAAGGGGTAACCAAAGAGCAAAAAAGATTATCTTCTATTGTTGTGTTTTCCTCCCAAAATTATTAGGATCTGTAGTTTCTTCTTATTTTTACTTTCTGGTTCCCAAACATTACTGCTCATGAGACAAAGCCAGGAGAGCTGTGTGCAGTTTTATGCCTTTACTGGCTGGGGAGCTCATGAACCAGCAACTGCTCAGAGAAGAGATGAGATTAATTGCAGTGAGGAGAGGAAAAATGAGTAAATACTGTTTCTGCCAAGTTCTTGCTCTTCATAGCTGTGTTTCTGTTTTGAGATGTGTTTTGAAATAAAACTTATTGTCACACCTCTGGAAAGTACTGTGATTTATACACCAAAACTGCATTCAAGTTATTCCAGTGTAATACAGGCAATAGTAAAGGAAACTTCCTAGGTTAGCATTATAAAAATGTTCCAGCCTTAATTTAGAAGGAAGACCTGAAAATGGAAATATAGTTTATTCATTCAGTTCCCTGGCCTTCTTGTTGACATTTTCAAGTGCAGAGAATCTTGTTAGCCTTGCTGTTGGTACATGTTTGACCACTCAAAACTGGATTGAGTCCAACAAACCTGCCAGAAGAACAGTCATCATATGACATAATCTTTTATCACTGCACAACTGAGAGAAAATCTGAAGCAACAACTTCATTATTGTTTGTGTGTTTACAATTTGGTATTGAGTTAAAAAAAGGGGTAAAATTTAGATGGTTTACAGAAATGCTCTTAAGAAGGCAAGGTTAAGTGGTTCTCTAAAAATCATATGAAATCTTTCGCAAAACTTCTAGGGTGCAGGGTTGTGGGGTTTTTTGTTTGTTTGTTTTCTTAGTGGAGAATATCTTAGGAACGTCAGAAAAAAGGAGCAAGTATAAGAATTATAGAAGTCGATCCATAAGTTCTAAATCTCATAGCTTCAGCTATGTCACATTTCCAGATGGCCTCCCTGCTTAGTACACAGGAACAAAAGAAGGTCTTTAATAATCCTGTCCTGGACCATAGCTCTGACTGTGTCCAGTACCCACCTGACAGTCAGGTGCCGGGGACAACTGTTCTTGCTTCTCTTTCCATTTAGTATTCACACTCCCATATATCTATTTATTCTCTCCTCACTACTGAAAAGCCTATACACACTCAAACAATGTGGAAAGTGAAGCAATATATTATGGCAACAAATGTATTATGGTACCAATGTTTTTTAATATAAAAGGCCAAAGAATTAAAAGCCATTCACCTCTTTTAGGACTTCACATGATTCCTGTTATAACTAGAGAGCAACTTCCACTTCACTTCCTTCTTAGACTAGGGTGAACAATGTACTTAATCTGGCAGAACTTCACAAAAACAAGATAAGCCTTCATTACATAGTTTCTCAGCCAAAGGGATAACATGCAGACTATGACAACGATCGAGAATTTAGCACTCCCTGAGGAGAGCAAAGTATAAATTCCAAGGATTTTGTTTTCCTGTGTATATTTTATGAATACCAAGTTTAAAAGGACAGATATAAAAAAGAAAGATTCTTCTGTTATGAACAACAGAGGAGACATCTTTCATTATATCATAACTTTATGTCATAATTTACATCATTATTAAATTACATTCCTAAGGAATTACCTTTATTTAATATGCTACATGAAGATAAGACACTTGTTTTATGGCTGGACATATTTCATCATGTCAGGTGAAACTACTATGATTCCAGTTATTGTTATCTTAATTCATGCATTGAATGATTTCAGGAATGTAGCACATTGAAAGAGACAGAATGACAGGATTTTATTTTTTAACAGATATTTAAGTCATACAGAAAGTCTATATTCTGAATGAAAAGTAACAAGTAATGTTAAGAATTAGAGGCAAACTAATTAGTGAAGAATAAATAGATATCAGTTCAGCATCACAAAAAATCCCAAACTTCTGAGAAGAAAAAGCTTGAGAAAAGAAAGAGCTCAAGAAAGATCAAAAGTTTTACATTTTACCCATACTTCTTTACTTTTAACCAATGAAGCTCTTAAATACGACAATACTATTTTTGGCAGTTTCTATCTACTAATACTTAGTTTCTAGTTGCCATTTGTACATATAACAAGAATGATAAAACTGATGAAATACAGCCAAATATAGTGATATACCTTTTATATCTTTTTATTTAATTAAGTTTTTATTACCTAAAATCTTAATTTTCTGTTGAAAACTAAGGGCCAACTTGATGTAAGGAAAATACTGTCTACAAAATATTCAATCAGAAGAAACAATTATAGTCAATACATCTGCGTGTATGTACGATGTTCTAAAAAATCGCACTAAGGGGCTGGGCACCCCTGTAAACCTATGGACAAATTCCAATGGGCTTTACTGGGAACAGGGTTTCATCATTAGTTTTATCTTTAACTTTGTCTGGACAATATTTTTCTAGGAAAAGTAAAGCATTCTTGAACCAGATCCAGATCTGAGTAACTGGACTGGTTCAGTGGCATTATACATGGAAGAGATTGACCCAATGTATTCTGAAATGGATGCCACAACACTCTCAGTTTTCAAATATTTACTAGTAAATAGGGGAATAGTTACTTTATTTATTAAACTATCTAAACCCCTAACAACAGTTGTAGAAAAAGAAAGATTTATCTACCAATAAACCCCCAAAGATTACATTTAAGAAATCCCCATTCTTTATTGTAATGAAATATGTCTTTCAGCTTTTAAAATGCATTTATAGAGCCAGAAATCTATTCTGGTCCACTGTCTTTGAGATGAATAACCACATTATTACTTGCCTGTCAAATCTAAGTAGGGTTGTTAATACTACACAGACAGCTACTAAAAATTCAAAACATGGGAGGTTTCCTTTGGAGAAAATTGCGGTTTTAACCTCTGATTTCCCTTCTGAATCAATTGCTTACTTTCATATACACCTTGCATTGCCTGATCTCCAATCAGAAGAGAAAATGTTTCAAAGAATTCAAAGATTTTCAAACTAACTTATGAAAATACACTGCCAAAATTTTAAGATTATACAAACTTTAATCTACCAAATAATTGTCCTTTGTACATTAACCAGTAAGTATAATAGAAAACTAATTTGGCAGAAATATAGCATTTAAAAGGATTTTTTTAATCTTGCACTTCAAAAATTGTTTTCCCCTTAATCTATATTTGTAGTCAGAAAACTGAATAGATAAACACAGATTCTTTTCTGGTATCATTTTTAGCATAGTTTTACTTTACTGCCTTTCATTAAATGAATAAAAAGATACTCTATGGTTATGACAGAAAAAGGGAAAGACACCTAATCTGAAACATCACAATATAGGTTTTTTTCCAAGTGTGAACTGTGTGCTTACATTCAATATGGATTACTGGAAATTCTGATAATTGAAAACATCTTTAGAGTTATAAGAATACTTTCCCACTATTTTTATTAATAAATAATATTAAAAAAACCCAACAACTGAATATAGGACTTTAACTTCAGTTCAATGTGACTATTTCACTTCTGGAATCACTTTGTGCTTTGTGTAGGGATAGATCTGGTGCCCTGTATCTCTATCCTGTTTTATGGAGTCTCCCAACTTGGCGATTTTATTCTCTCATGCACCATAGAATTGTAATTCTCAGGATTCAGTTGGAATCTTTATAAGATATGTACATGTATGAGAGCAGCCCAGGCCAAAGAACAGAGACAAAAAATAATGTTTCTCATATGCCATCCATGTATCACAAACCTTTTCTTTCCTTCCAGACTATAGCTGACCATCTTCATCAGACAGGGCTGCTCATCAAACAAAGAAGTGGTGGAACAAAACCATCTCCTGCTGAACAGATTTATTTCTAGATTTTAGGATTTGGAAGTTCTTTTCATCTAAGGAGAAGGATCAAAATCAAGCTGTATAATTCAGCTCATTCACTCATCATTTCCCTCAACATTCACTATTTCTCCTCATAGCAGTAGAAAAGTACTGTTAGGTTCTGTTCCTGGAACTATTGCAGTTACAGACTCCAGTTAAATCTCCATCTGAATTTTGCTGTGGAGAATCCAGCAAAGTGTACATGGGAAAATCCTTAGGATACTCACCAGAAGTAATCAGATGTGAATTTACAACAGAGGTGCTGTCAATATCACTCTCTAGAATAAGCAAAGATTACACAAGCATGTAAAAAGGGTTTCAGGGTTTGCTGAAGGGGTCGAAAGGAGTTTACCCAAGCCCAAGTGAAAAATATTCCAATTACATTTTTCTGATGGCAAAACTGAAAGATTTGTATAAAATACAGTTTTTCCAGCAAGGCAAATAGAACTTTGCTAGTAGGCTAACTTTCATCCTCATTTAGCAATATAGTGATCCTAACTCACACCCACATTCATTCATTTTAACATCACGTGCCAAATCAACCAAACATATGTCTCACATTTGAGGTGTTTCATCATTATGTTTCAAAAATGTCTCAAGAGTTTCTGCTTATTATTAAAAATTGCACTGATATGGTCCTCATGTGTCTGTCTCCTCACCTATGCATTTGCCAACTCTGGAAAACCTATTCACATTGCACTGCCAACTCTCCTTTCAAGAAAGTCAACAGATAATTATGCAATCTGTTCATGCAGTGCAAATAACTCGGCATTCTGGGCCCTATCAGTGCAACATGAAATAATCCGTACTTTGTGGGGATGTGAACACCTTAAGTGGATTCAAATTCTATGCTCTTCTAATGCCACCATATGAGGCAGCAGTGGCAACATGCAAACATTTTTAAAATTACAGAGCTAGCTTCGAGATTGGATTATTTTGACAGCTCTTTCTTTTCTGATATTACATTTGGTAAAGCCCAGTGTTCATCTGCATGACATGCTGCTTTTCAAACAAAAGCATCTGCCTTCTGTAGTATCATATGTTTCCAAGAAAACTGCTGCTTGCAAAGGCTACAGCTCTCTCCCCCCGACCCCATCAGCTCCCCTCATTACAGTCAAATGCCTTTAAAGTGTATAATGTTTATTTTTCCCCTAAGGCTGCTGTCCAGTGGCTTAGAAAAAAAAAAAAGAGTCACTCTTGAGATGCAATTTATGAGTTGTCAGCTGAATAGCTGTATTTTTGATTATTTAATTCATATGTCTCATAAGGAGACATGAATATGACCTGCTACATTCTACAAATTCCAGATGAACACAGAGTCAATGTCTTTGGTTAATCAAAGATGTTTTATGAAAAGTCTCAGAGTCTGATTGACAGTTACAAGTGGACAGACAATTACAAATACAGCAAAACAGAGTGCAATTGCTATGTCAGTTGGCTCTAGGGAAATAAAAAAGCTCTCCGCAGATATACAATTGTTGGAGTATCTTCAATTAGTCATGTAAAGAAAAAATTTATTATACTTGTATGCTTGATGACATATTCTTGCATACATATGATTTGTATTTCATGTGTGCACTCACTTCTTAAAGCATGACAAGAAGAAATACATTTTAACCTGCAGGGAATAATGTGGCAAGGAGTGTTAAAACATCAAGGGACATAGAAAAATTGTGGTGTAAGAGAATCTTAACCTCACGTAAGATTAATTTGAATAAATGTAATTTTCTATAGCCACAATGTCATAATGACTCATCATTCTCCCATAATTAATTTACAGTAATAAAATCAAGATAAGACTAGGTTTATGGGGAACGGAAGTGTATTTCCTTCTTAGAGGAAGAGCAGTTATAGAGAATCTTACAAACATAAGCAAGATGCATCATGCCCTCAGGAAAAAAGATTACTTGAAAGTGTACAATGGGGGTTAGCAGAGAAGAGGATTAGGCATTTTACTTTAGAGTATAAAAGATTGTAGTTAATTGCACAACAGCAAAAATACAACACAAACAATACACTGTAAGTGTGGTGGAAAAAAAAAGAATAACCTTGAGCCACTCTTACAATAGCACTGCCAAAGGTCTATCAACACCTACTTATTAGAGTTGTAGCAATGTCTCTCCAGAGATCTAAGCCCCTCCAAATTTGTGAGCTCACTGAAATCACCAATAAGATCCACACTGATGAGGGAGCACGAAACTGTACCACTGAGCGGTTAATTCACCAGACACTTTCAAGGTGCTCAAGGCAGAAATGCTAAATGAGCTGATGAAAACAGATGCTATACAAAAGATTGCTCTATTGCATCCTAAAATGAAAATGTGATTCCTTTTGGCAGGAGACCTCAGAGAGGTCTAGAGAGTAACAGATGAGAACTGGGGATGGGGAGGGGAATAGATGATTTGGCAAAGCCCAGGTAGAGCATAAGATTCCTTTCTTTTGTTCTTGATGTAAATATACTGTTCAGGAAGGATACCGGAGAAAACATCAGAAACTAAATTCCTTATTTCTAAGGCAAAGTTAAGGTCTCCCAAATGCTGATTGCATCCACAGGAATCATTCTGAATGTAATAAAAATCACTGAAATGGCTGGAAAAAGCAACTGAAAAATATTTTCAAATTTCATTATAATCTGGCTAATATTTCTTTATCAAATTATCAATATTTGGTAAAATTTTTATATCTAGAGCAACATTATTTACAGTTGAAATTTTTTCTTTATTACTTCCCTAATAAATGGAGATAAATAAGCAATTCTAGAGCTCGACTCATATAATCTTATAAGAAACAACTAAATCAGTTCAGCCAAATCCTATATGTGCTTTTTCTTCCCATTAGCTGTAAAGAGTTTGATAATTACCAACTTAGATGTAAATGCCTGCATGATGGATGTCTAAAAGTAGGCAAGGCATCATGTCATCCATCAGAACAGGCCATAAAATTTCCTTTTCTTCTTTACCAGAACACTGCAAAGTCAGAACTTACATCTGCTTTGGCAAAAATGATGCAGCAACTTAATAAAGTCTTCCTTTCTGACTTTTCTCATATATATTAAGGATAAAATAAAAGGAATTAATGCTTTCAGTAAATTGGCATTTTAAACAGAACATCTTTATGCACAGTACCACTGTTAATAATGTTTCTTAAATCTTCCACTGTTGCTATATGTAAGCCCACCAAGATCATCATGGTCTGAATTAGAGGAACAATTTTAATCCTCTGCAGTGGATTGATCAGCAGGGAAGCTATCTTCCCTCTGGTCTTTCTGGACAAAATTTGTCTTCAGAATTTGCCTTCTGTATAATGAATATTGTTCTGCTTCTCTCATTAACAGTGATGTCAAACCACTAAACTGTAGAATAAAAATCTTATTCTGCTTCAGAGCCAGGTATATTTCTAAACACCTTTGAACATATCTTTGGCAAAGAAGATGGAAATAAAAACTTTTTGGTAAATAGAAAAGATATTTTATATCCTGCAGTAAGAATATGAAAGCTTTTAATATTACTTGATGTAAGATTTCAAGGAAAAGCTAGTTATTCTTCCTAAAGTAAGGAGGCTTGTGTGGTTATACAGTTGGTCCATCTGTTTGTTGTTGCCATCTTTGGAGTTTGTTGTCCAGTCATAGCCAAGTCTGACACAGATAAAGTCTCAAAGATTAGAAGTTCCCACTCATTTTATATGAATGAGCTTGTGGTTATAGCAATAGCCTTAATTAGCATTCCCTTGAAGGAAAAGCCATTGCCATCCAGTACTGTACTTGTTTCAGGATGAAGCAGCCAGCTGGCTGGTCAGCACACATGGATGTTTGAACAGTCAGCACACATGCTGCCATAAATCTGTCACAGCATATGCTGCCACTCACCCAGCCAAATACATGAAAGATGCAGGAGAAGTGAAGGTAGCAAGGAATATGTGGGAAAGAAGTGCGAGTACTGCAGAGATGGTTAAGGAAAGGTGAAAACAGGTCGTCATCATTTTTGTTGCTGATGAAACAGCCATATGTGTTTTCATGCATACGTGTTTTCACGAATTAGGCTTTCCTCTTTTTCAGGAATGCCACAGGTCCTACATACTTTGCTTATTTTTCACATCCTTTGCATTGCTGTTCTTAATGAAACTATATCTGCTAAGGTTTGTGAGTGGAAATTTGGAAGCTTAGTTGTGATAAAAAGGAGGAAGTATGTATTTGCATTATCATGAAAACATTATAGAGAAGCATATGCAGAATCCAGCTGACACCACACTTCCTCATAGAGGGCAGTGCACTTGAATAGTCTAAGTGCTTAAAATGCATGAAGTGAATACATAAAATATTTGAAAAGAGATAATATTTTATCACCAAGCATACAGTGAAGGTTGCTTCAGAAAGGGTTGCTTAAAAAAGAATAGGTTTGAAGACCAATGTATTTAATCTTTTTTAATAAGCTGTTTTAGACAAAACTGATATTCACAGGATGAAGGGAAGACTTTTTTGCATTGCTAAGAAATGAGCCACAATCATGGATATTCAATAGGAAGGCAAGCTTGTCACACTGTCACAGAAGCACCAGACTGTGCATACAGCCAGTTAACCTTAATGTAAGCTGCTTAACTACCTTCTCTGCAGTGCTGTACATTTGAGATTAATCATAGGCACAAGATACTTAAAGGGAAGATTTACCAATAAACTGAAAAGCTGAATGAATTATCCCATAAATGAAATGATATTCTTTAAAACTCAAAATTCCTGGAAGGCCTATACTAATGCCAGGGAGAAAAAGAATCAAAACAAGCAGCCAAGAAAATAATTGCATTCTTTCATAAGTAATTTCTCAAACAACAGAACATTGAACTTTTATATTTGTTAAGCTCTAAATGAAACAGTTTTTCAATTGAGGAAAACGAAAAAGGAAATTAAAAAAAAACCCTTTCCTTGAAGAAAAGCAACCTTCTTTTTCTGCTAGACCAAAAGTCTAGGCCTGAAAATTTCAGTAACCCAGCTGAAATAATACAAAGCTACACCTCACCAAAAACATAGCTTGACTAAAAACCTGCGTCCTTTCAAGTAAGTGAGTCCAGAATCTTAGTCCTTAAGTTTCTGCCTGTCTCTGCAATCACCTGAAAATCTGAAGTCAGACATATGAGAATGTTTAGGAAATTAACTCCCACTTACTTTGTAAAATAATAAAGTAATAGGTAATGACCACAGGTAATAAAGTGGGTTTGTTGTTTTTTGGTTTGTTTTCTTTTTATTTGACCTAGATTTCTACCAGTAGAGTTACAGAACACTTGCTTGTCTCTGCATGGAATTATTCTCTTCTAGTCAATACCAAGCATCTAGGTTCCTTTCTTCTTCATAAGTCTTGTTCCTTCATTGATCTTGCCTAGAAATCATCATAACATTGTCGTGCTTTCCTTACACCAAGAACTGCACACTGAAAAGAAAGGAAAACCTCCTTTGTTTCTTCATGTGTCAGTATTCAGCATATTCAACTAGGA
The DNA here is from genome assembly GCA_024361745.1 of Cacatua alba. Taxonomy (NCBI): domain Eukaryota; kingdom Metazoa; phylum Chordata; class Aves; order Psittaciformes; family Cacatuidae; genus Cacatua; species Cacatua alba. The sequence goes on along the minus strand of JANEMJ010022012.1, from coordinate 14,673 downwards.
AAAGGGGAATCAAGTCGTCCTTTTGAGATTTTAACAAAAAAAACCCTATTCTTTAGGTCATTCTGATATTGGGCTTTATCATTCCAATAGATACCATTCTATTTTAAAAGAAAATGAATTCTATATAAAGAAAATGAAATATTTAAAAATTCCCTTACGTGTGGTGTTTAGCAAGTTCAATGAAGAAGTGAGGTCATGTTTTTCTAGTCAGTAGAAAGCACTGTACATGGTCTTCTTTCAGCTTGGATGTTACAACCCTTGAAAGAAGATAATGAGCACTATCAGAGGGGAAAGGACAGGCTAGGCATGACAAAGTGATTCAGGAGAGAGAATGGAGAAAGCCCTGAGATAGCACTGACACTATCTGCAACATCCACACAGCACACTGGATCACTGTCTGGAAAGTGTAGGTGGAGGCAGCAAGCCTGAGGAGATCCTGCATGCAGAAGCATTACAAAGTGCGCAGCGATGTTATCTTGCTGGTGGCATATCAAATGTGTTTTATTCTTCCTTTCTCCTGCTGCTTTAAACCATGCTGTAACATATGTTAAGAGCTAGTATTGTATTCCTCAGTGTCTAGCTGCTTGTTCTATTTTTAATACAAAACTACTTGTGATACAATACTTAATGCAGTAATCAATGTAATTTAATCAAAGTTAATCAGTTAGCATAGAGATTTGCGCTGATGCAGCTCTACCAGTTCTGGTTCCAGAGCACCCCTGTCAGCAGCAAGATGGCATTTCAGCCCTCAGCATAGCAATACCACAGGCACCTGAACCTGGAGGAAGTTCCCTCTCATGAATACTTCGGAGTTTGTCCTCCCATGCCTACACAGCTTTTCTGGAGAGCCAGATCCATGATCAGAAAGCTAGTTAGACTTCTACTGATCCATCATGTTGACATCTGATGACCCATGCTCTGTGTGTAGGAAGCTCAGGCATTTTGTTGGACGCTGCAGTGTGAAGCGTGTCAAATTACCTTTATCATTTGTGTCTTTTTATGTCTTTGCTTTGACTGAGTGAGCTGTGTTTCATTTAGAACCTGCAAAAGCAGTAGCCAATGAACAGATTTTCACCCTTATATGTCTTGGTTATCTTTGCATTGTTGGGCTTTCAGCCATAGCGTGAACATCAGCATGATTTAAAACATAGGAGCTGAAAAGTGTACAGAGTACTGTGAATAAGTCTTATGGCTCTAGAGAAAACAATGTTTCCAAAATAAATGTGAGATAGATCATATCCAGAAAACAAGCAAACAAAAAAATTATGTATTTATAAAGACACATTATTATATTTGAGGAATTTTGTGTTGAATGAAGTTTGTTCTATAGTAATGACAAGCACAAACACTTCAAGAGTGTCAGACACTGGATTGCACTTAACTGCTTGACACCATCATTGCTGGCTGTATGTTCTGCTGGGAAACAGATTCATGAGGGTACTTACAATATTAAAGCTTGGACAAATATTTGTGTAAGGGTGGATTCTTAGGGGGTGAAATGTAAACTTCTCTATATGTAAAAACATTATTTACTTGTTTAGTTTTGTAATTTCCAAAGTAACATAGGTTTTCCTGCAGATTTCAGAGAATAGCCATAAGTCTGTGAAATATTGGGTGAAACCTTATCAATTTTGGGCTACACTGCCCAAGTAATATTGCATCATCTGCTGCATAAGAGAAATAGTGGGTGAAAGAGCACTGAAGCTTTCATGCAAATATAAATTGTTTGGAAGATAAAATATTATAAGACAACCTGAAGGTATCCTCTCATTTTCTGCATAAAGAAGCATATGTAAAACAGTGTCACCCTACCAACTGCATAACAAACAAGTCCTACAGTTTGTCTTTAAAGTGTGCTATCAAGACGAATAAACTAAATATCCTTCACTAATTCTACAACTCTTTTTTTCTAAATGCAATATTATATGCAGGTTGAATCTTGTAGACATGTTTTTAAAATATTAGAAAAAAACCCCAATGAAAATCTCTCTTTGAGGCTAATAGTATTCCAGATTAGGATGTCTTTCACTGATAGTGTCCCTGAATGTTAAAACTTCCTTGATCTCTGTGTAGTGGGAACAGATAATTTTATTTGGATTTGTGGTGAAATCAATGAGAGTACATGGATATAAGTCACAAGGTTAGGTTCTTTTTATTTATGTTTATTAAATCAGAGGATTTTACTAAGGGATTATGTGATCAGTACCTCACCAAAAGTAAGTCATTTGTACTGAATATACACAAGAAATCATATTTATGCTATAACACAGTTTCAACTATAATTACAGTTGTGTCTTTAAAATTAATTTAGGATGTGTGACAATTTTAAAATTAGTGAAATTATAATGATCACAGAACTCATTTTAGCCACCCATCAGACATCAGAAGTTTCCATTAAAACTTGTAAATCTTGTTAGAAATTTTCTGTCAAAATGCTTGATTGTTTTTTAATTAAACATGTTTATTGGCAAGCCTGAAACTGGTTATAACAATTGATATAACTTATTGATTTTAACACCCCATACACAAACTGGGAAAGCAAACACATTTTTCCAGCTTTTGTGGTGCAGTTTGCATAATAAATATATATGATTATTATATATAGTGTTTATTTATGCTAATTATAGTAGAGGAAGAAATGCCCTAACTTCTTAGACAATGTTTCAAAGATGTCAAAACAAAATATTTTGAGTAAACCCAGTTGATACTTTCTTTGAATTTTGGCCTGCAAGAACTGTGATGCTTCAATGTTTCAAGAAAGTTAACATCTTTGTCATCAACAGGGACAGTGGGATTGAGTGCACCCTCAGCAGTTTTGCCAATGACACCAAGCTGTGTGGTGCGGTTGACACGCTGGAGGGCAGGGATGGCATCCAGAGGGACCTTGACAAGATGTAGAGGTGGGCCAGGGTGTACCTCATGAAGTTTAACATAAATGTATTGAGAGAAGTCCTGACGAGAAAGACTTTGGAGTGCTGGTTGAAGCAGCTCAACATGACCAGGTAATGTGTGCTTGTAGCCCAGAAAGCCAACTGTATTCTGGGATTCATCAAAAGAAGTGTGATCAGTGGGTCGGGGGGGTGATTCTTCCGCTGTAACCTCTCTCATGAGACCCCATCTGCAGTACTGTGTTTAGTTCTGGGACCACCAACACAAAGACATGGGCCTGTTGGTTTGAGTCTAGAAGAGGGCCACAAAGATGATCAGGGGATTGAAGAACTTCTCCTGTGAAGACAGGCTGAGAAAGTCGGGGGTTTTCAACCCGGGGAAAAGAAGGCTCCAGGGAGACCTCAGAGCAACCTTCCAGTACCTAAGCAGGGCCTACAAGAAATCTGGAAAGGGACTTTTTATGAGGGTATGTAGTGACAGGACAAGAGGGAATGGCTTTAAACTGAAAGAAGGTAGATTTATATGAGAAGTTAGGAAAAAATTCTTCCCTGTGAGGATGGTGAGGCACTGGCACAGGTTGCCCAGAGAATCTGTGGATGCCCCACCCTTGGAAGTGTTCGATGCCAGGCTGGCTTTGGGAGTGATGAAATTTGAATTACTGTTTGAGTTCAAAATGCACCTAAGCTATGAAGAGCTAGCTTTGAATCCAAAACCCATATATATGAAGGGGAAGGGATAAGGTTGTGTTCTGGTCCTTCAAAACACTGAGTGGTTCAAGAAACTACAGAGAGAGCAGAAGCGAGAAATAACCCAGCCCTGTAACACGTGTAGGCGCAGAGCAGGAGCCTCCCTGCAAGAAAGAGTGGCAGTGGCAGCTCTCAAATGAGCAGCAATCCTTTCTGTTTAGTGAGCTACTGACACAACTGATATTGCCACATAACCTACGCTGAATTTCCACATTAGACATATTTCCCATTTTGACAATATCTGACCACATTGACCCAGCCTCATTTTCTCACAGTTGACCTGTATTCTGCAATATTTACTGGAGGCTAGAAAATAAATAAAATAAAATAGATAAAATAAAATAAAATAATAAAAGTAGACAGGGACCTCAGTTTGAGGCAAAAGAGCGTCGGTCTGAGTTGTGTGCAATAAAAAGGCAATACAATGAAATATTTCTAAATTCCTGCTGAGAGATTTACAGAATAACATTTCCTTCTTTGGGGATTTGCACTAAATGTCGGCTAATTATTCCTGACATTTATTCTGAGGTCCCATAGTGAAGAAGCACATGACCAGCAAGATTTAAGAAACTAATAATAGCTGATTTAAAATATTTACTGGCTTGAAACTTGGAAGGTAGAGCCAGAGGGTTCCCTCCATACCTGAGAAAGTTACAGCTGTGCTATTGTACACCCCTGAGACACCAAAGATAAAAACAGGAACTAGATGTTGTAAACCCCCAGTGAAAAGTCTACTGAGTGTATGCGTACTGCGTGCCAGTTTTGAGAATAACATCATGGCCTGTTTTTAGTGTCTAAGCCATGGTGCACTTAGTATATTACCAGTTTCTTATTAGTATACATACCATGATGTTTAGTATTTCTTTCAGTAGTTATTTCAGGGAAGCTAAGTAGACCATTGATTTTGATGTATATCTTTCTTTCTTGAAATATATACAGCTTCTAACAGAAGAAATAAATTATGGATTTTAACAGACAAATGAAAAATAAATAAAATTGTTTATAGCAAATTTGTCTAACTTACTTCAGCAATGTTGATTTATTTAACTTTCCATAATTATATAAAATATCTAGATCTCAAATCAGAAAAAGGTCTCAGAATTAAATATTTGATTTAGATAAAGGATCAAAGTCCATGAAATTGAGGGGCTTGTTACTGACACACCATTAAAACTGAGCCACAAGGACTTCGCAGTAATGTAGAGACTAAGGACAGTCAATATTTTGTCTCACTTCAGACAAAGAAGGGAAGAACTTTCATCTTGATAGAAATATAAACTTAACCAGTAGGATCCAGCTCATTTCTTGACTTTCCTAAAATATAGCACTCTGCCCTCCCAATTTTCATGCTGTCTGTGTCAGCATTGTATGGGTTATGTATGTACTGTTATGTGAATATCTCCAATGTGCAAAATTCTTCTTCTTCAAAACAGAATTAAAAAAGGAAAAATCACCCTTACTGTTCATGTCACAGACCTTAACTGAATTATTTATTAGCAAAATTTACTGATGTGAAAAATCTCATTCAAATTCTTTGTTGTGATCTTTCTGGTGTGTGTAAGTGTGTGGAAATTTTCTTTTCAGATGATGAGGCAAGAGAGAACTTTCAAGCTGTCCCAGATACAAACACTCCTAAATGATTTGCCAGTACATGTTCAAGTTTTATACATATCTGATACTACTAGTCTGTTAGTGATTGTGAACATGATTACTGAATAATGTCATACTTCAGCCACACATGGTATAATACAATTACATTACCTCTTCTACTGTACTTACTAACCTACTTTAAGAATTTATTGAATAAGTGAAATAAAATACTTTTTTTTTCTGTCTGAACTTCAAAGACTTTTATTTTTGTAGGAAGGAAATGTGAACTATTGAAAAGAAAAAGTAAATACACATTCCCATTACTTTTTATTTATAGAAATGAGATAAGGTGCCAAAAGTTTGAATATTTTCTCAAATATTGTGATTTCAAGCAAGTATCAAAAAAAAAATCTTATTTTTAAACAGTTTGGGGAAAGAAAAAAAAAGAGATAAATATTGAAGGAAATAGAAAATACAGGATATATGAATTTTTCTCTAAGAATAAATAGCCTACAGAATGATAACCTAAGGGTTAGTCTCTTTCTTGTGGTATTTTAAGTGCATGATATCATTGGAAAACAAAAAAGAAAGGTATATAAAATGAGAACAGGGACAACCTGAAAGTTCTCTGATTTTCACTATGTAGTTATAAGAATGTTCAAGTAATCAACTTGGCGAGAACAGTAATGTCTGATGATGGGGATCATGCTAAGTAAGCAAAGCCATACTTGAAATTCTGTGAAAAATTTGGTCATGACAGACTCAGCATACCTTCCCTCTTGTAATCTTTCATGAGTAGTTCCAGGTTGCTCTGCTATTTCTTGCAGAAGGCCATCTGACAGCTGTAGGTGTTACGTCATGCGCCTATAAAGCAAGATATTATGGTGAAAAACTTAATAAAATGACAGCAGAGAAATGGCAGAAGTAGAAAGGCTCTACCTGGCTCATCCTCTCAATCAGACAGTGGAAAATTGCAAGGAAGGAAAATTCCACCAATTTAAAGATGTTCTAAGTAAGGAATCTAGCATCTGTAATGAAGGTGGACATTTAAAAAATGCATGCTGTGTCTAAAAAGGTGAAACTCAGTAATACGTCTCAGCCATTTTCCTGGCAGTTTGGATCCTGGAGTATTAGGATCCCATGAGATGCATTCTTTCCTTGATCTCCAGTCTCAGCTCTACAGTACATATTTCATAATACACGTCCACTTTTTCTAGCAGGAAATTTTTGAGGGTTTTATCCATTTGTCTGACTTTTTCAGATGGTCATAACTTCTGTAAGATCTATATTTCCACTTAGGCTGCCAGAGAAAGCCTGGCTTTTCTTCCCCATAGACATGTGGATCTGCTCTACAGTAAGCGAGCATGACAGTTGTACATCCAAGCTACCCTTCATGCTCTATGAATATGCAGTAAAACTGATGACTTTTTTTGTACATTAGGCTCTCTTTTTTCATACATTAGGCTCTCTTTTGTCATGCACAGATTAAGTATATAACATGATGCTTTAGGTCCAATGTGTTCTGGATGCAGCTGGCCTTCGGCAAATGCTTTACAGAAAATGGTTTATGTGTGTGTGAAGTGAGTCCAAGGTACCTGGCACATATCAGGTGGACTGCAGTTCTGCTCAGCATAGACATATGTCCTGGTGTACCTAAATCCATCAGAAACATCTTTTCACTTCTTTCAGAAAAGTGGCTCTTCTTCAGTGATCCCATGGACTCCTGTCTTCACAGAATGTCATAAGGTTTGTGTGGAGCTATAGTCATTGATTAATAAAAATAGACATTTTTAATGTATCCTTCTAAGAGATATTGCAGTTAATTCTTAACTTTCCCTAGCAGCCAGACATAATCTGAAGCAAATCTTGGTTACAAAGGAAAACCAGAAATGTTCCAATTAGGATCTGAGCTGAGGAAGAGCTGAATGTGCATGTGTGTGTGTCTGTGTGTGTACATCCACAGACAGTGGAGTGGTGGTGCAAAGGTCCCCATAGAAAGCAGGGAATGGAGTTATATCTCATGAGGCTGTTACAACTATAATTCTAATTAAAATGCAGTCTCATAGAATGCTCCTCTTACTCAAGCTTACTCGAGTTGAGTAACTGCAGTCATCAGTGTTGCAATGTGGTGCTCAGACTGGGAATTTCAAAAAAGCCTAAAGGAATCTGAGGCCTTTGAACTAAGTTAGGTCCCATAGGCATTACTGAGAGCCTCAAGCTTAATCTTTTGTTTTACTTTCTTTAATAATGTCTATAATTTTTCCTCTTCTCTTGCATGCATCAAAGGGATTCCCACCCTCTAGTCCAGAAAACTGACAAAATTTAGTGGAATAAAAGTTGTTCTTAAACTCACCTCTTAGGAGACCCTCCTCATTCAGAGTACTATATACACTTAAATGACAGCTGTCATCTGCTGTCCTCTACTGTCATTTGCATTGGAGAAATACTGATATTACATGCGAACACTTGAATGTGAAAGCTTATCAGGTACTTAGCTTGGCATCCTTTTTTTGCTCTGCCAGAGCTGGTGTGTGCTGTTTGCATCTAACAACTGTATTATTATTGTTATTGAGCAAAACAGCTGCAGAAATGAATGTTCATTTATTTCCCATTAGTTTTCTAGGGATCAGGTGATGCTAAATTGCAAGCCTGTAGCTTTGCTCTCAGTGCAAAATATAGCATAATTTTAAACATATAATTTTAATTTTTTATTTAAATTTTGTCTTTATAGAAAAACAGTCCAAAGATGGAAACCAATACTGAGTACAATAGTGTTCACTGGTGAAATAGAGTCACCTTATGCTGGTAAGTTTAATTAAATTTTCAAGGACAAGACTAAATATGTTAGACTGAGCATCTGGTTTTACACGCATTTGGTGCAGAAACCAAGAGACTGGAGGAGGGGTTCACAAATCATGCTCTGAAACATTTCTGTCTAAGTGTTTTATGGAGACACAAAGAGAGGCTTTTTATAGATTCTTCCAGCTTGTTGTCACCATCAGAACCAGTTAAGTTTGTCTCCTAGTGGCTTGAGGCAGTTCAGATGGCAGTTTTCTTTACAGTGTGTCCAAAAGAAATTGTCATGCATTAACCTCCTCCATGCATGCTTAAAGGCACCAGCAAACACTGTGGGACAAGCGAGATCTGCTCTCTTGCCTGACCTTGCTGAACCCTCTGGCTTACCTCTACTGGCATCCAATCCAGCACTGCCATATTTGTATCATCACATTTAGCCTCTAGGTACCAGCCCAACACTGAATAATAATGCATATTTCCTAAGTGGAGGAATTAAGAAAGCCTGGTTTCCTGTGGCTTTGTGCCTTATGTCTGGATTCCTTGGTGCTAGAGGAAGAATAAGGAATGAGTGAGCAATGCTGCTCTGGAGGTGGGATCTCCACAGAAGATCTCAGAAGGGTGGATTTTCTGGTCACCAGTGATGGGTAAAAGCTTACTCTGCAGAGGTGGGGAGCACCACTAAAAAACCCTTTTTCCTTTGCTTGACCTTTGTTTTTATGAGATTGGGAGGAATGAGAGGTCTGCTCTTATAAGTTGACCAAAAGTATAAAGTTATTAATGGGCAATGGGAAAATTGATAAGTCAACACATATAAACGCATACACAGAACAGCATGCTAGAAGCTTCATTGCAGAAAGAAATGGAGTTAAAAAAAGAAGTGATTAGAATGAAAATTTTGTTTGTGGGTGGGGAAATGAGCTTCTTACTGACTCTTCTTGCCCCTCCATCTATCGCCCCCTCATCATCTCCTGCCACTACTTTGTGATTTCTAAAGGTCATGCTAGATCTCAACATATGCTTTTAATTCGAGGTCTCAAAGCAGCATTTCCCAAACTAGGAAATCTGGAAGCAAGCCTGGAAGTGCACATAGAAGTGGAGTTGTGAATGGAAACACTTGGTAACTGTGGTATAAAGCTTACTCATTCCACCCAACCAGATTTTCAGCAAGATGTTGTAAGTATTTCGTTTACAACTGAAATAAGTAGCTCCTTGCATAGATGGTCTCCAGAAGAAGGCAGCTTGTAGAGCTCTGATGCCTGTTATGCTCTTTAGGTTGCAGCTATCGTACTCAAATATTTTAAGCAGTATTTACTGTTTCCTGTGCAGCAGATCTTTTAACTTAATCTCTATGGAAATTCTGCTATAAGAAGAAACATACCACTACTCCCTTCCCCATATCCCCTAATGAGTACTAGCACATTCACAAAATGGCTTCATGTATAAAGACAAGTGTAAGGCAGTCACAATTTGATCACACTAGAGGATGGAGCCCTACTGCTAGTGATGTTGAAATTGTTTCATAATTATTGGCTGAAATCCTTCCCTTGCAAGGAAATGGCAAAAAAATCCCATGCAGACTGTGTGGGAGACAGGGTTTCCCCTCTTGTCATAGGCTGTGGAGGGTAAATATCTCAGTTTGAGGGTGTTTGTCATTAGCATTACTGCAGTTGGATTGTGCATGGTTCTAACAAATTCCCCATCACCATACTTCAGTTTAATGGATAAAATTAGCTCCCTGGTTGTAACTCAGTCGTCTTATCAGTGGTTTTTTGATGTTCTGTGGGCGTCAAAACAGAAGAGCTTGGCAGAAGTTTGTGTGAGGAAAAGGAAGAACAGAAAAAAAGAATAACCCATGGACTAATCCAGGGAGTGTTTCATGCGTAAATGTTCTTTTTTTAATTATTATTTTATTTATTTGCCTTTTTTTTTTTTAATGTTTACTCCCATTTGCCTCCATTGAGAACTGTTCTTACTGAAAAGTATAAAGGAACAAAACCACTAACTGTTATATTTAAGTAGACTAGGAGTAAATGACTGATATGCTCAAGTGATTTTGAGACCTTTATCATAACATTATCTACTGTTGTGACATTTAAGTCTTGAATGGTTCCGTTTTCAGTCACACACAACTTGCAGCATTTTTATACTGCTGCTATGAACACAGATCCTGTGGATAATTATTACAATCACTTCACATTTGCGAATGTTCTTTGGAGACTTGAATCCAGGTCTCTCACTCCCACTTTATTACAGGGGAAGTAGAAGGAGCATCTCCCCTAGTTCACAATAGCACTAGCAAGGAGTAGTTAACCTGAACCCTCAATTATGTGTAGAAAGTCTGCACATCCTGCCCAATTAAGATTTCTTTTTCCCATGGAGCAGGTTCTAAATTTTTAAACAGTTTGATTGGAATTCTAAAAACAGCAAGAGAGAAGATTAACCTTGTTAATAATTAGAAAGCTGAATGCTAACACTTTTCCCCTATAGGAGCTGCCTCAATGTTATTACTCTCACAGCTAACAGCAGTTACAGTCTGTGTGTAAAGAACCTGATATACACGTAAATTGACCAACAGTTTGATAGAAATAATTGAAAAAATTAAGGTGAATAGATTAATTGTGTCTGCCTTTTGGTTTACACCACAAAAGGGAAGGATGAAGGGGCAAGATAAATCAATTGGTCCCATGACTAACATGGTCAACATATATCTCTTTACTTTCTTTGCAGTAAAAGGAAATATTGCTTCTAACTAGGCCATATCCTCTTGCAAGCCAATGCAGAAATTATGTACAGCATCTCTGTCAACTGAGGATGCATGAGATGCTGTTCAAACACTCCTTTTGTACTCCCCATTTTCTGGATAAGTCTGTCTATCACTGCTTAGTGCGGGTAAAGTAATGAAGAGCAAGAATCAAAAAGTCATTCTGGTATCTTCCACCAGTAAGACGGCTCCCAGATAAGCTTCATTTCTTAGGATCACTTTTTCTCTTCTCATAGTCGTTGGCATAGGTGTTTCAGTGGGCTCCCACATAGTAATTGTCACCTAAAGATCTGTTTAAAAGTATAGTTTTGAGGGCTACAGTAATGGGATCCTGTAACTTGTTACAACATTGTCAGAGCAGCAAGAGTATGGTATGACTGCAAGACTAGTTGTCAGATGGTAAATTCATGTCCTGTTTATTACGAGCAGAAATTTGAACCAGGGTCTTTCTCTTAATTTGTGAGCATGCTGATCACTATGAAGAATTTATGCTTCTTTTTCTTTCTCTCCACTCTAAGTTTTTATTTAACTATGCAAGGACAGAACATTGCCAACACAAATGGCTGGCAGATATAGTATATCAGTCTGCATTTGCTGCCACCATTTGCAATGGAGGAGACAGGAGTTCAGGGATCATTTCTAAAGTGAAGATACAAAAAAAACCTGTACCATAATACAGAAGGGAGATCATAAGGATTCCACACTAGCAATAGCCCGGTTATTTCTTTTCATTTCTGTGCTTTACTTAACAACTTTATTTATGGTATTTATGATATTTAAATATATATCACCAAGCGTGTGTGTTTTTATGTATATTTTATTTTCCTGTATTTATTAAAAAGTTTATTCAAAGCTGGCTCTGGAAAAACAGATAATTATTTTCCTGACTGCAAAAGACTTTAAAAACCTAACAAACATCTGTCAGATCTCTCCATAATTTTTGAAAGCTGTTATGGTTCTCTGTTCAGGTACAATGGCATACAGTAGGTAAATAGCAAGTATTTCTACAGTGACAACACATCTATGTGAAGTAAAGGATTCTGAGCTGAGACTAATAGTTTTATTTCTCAATTTTTTGACCAATTCATGATAAAATAACTACACATTTTAAATTGAAAAGTCATAAAAATATATTTTTTTTGACAAATTGTTAACTTTTTCCCTATGAGTGAAGAAATTAATTAAAACAGATTGCAATAGATCCTTTTTTTTTTATTATTTCCAGAAACTGGACTGTTCCAAAAAAGAGAAAATATTACAAAACTTCCCAACTACTTACTAAACATTAAAATAATTAAAATTTTTGTAATATCCCTACCATCATCAATATAATCTGAATATAAAGTTTGAATTTCGAAACATTAGTACTGTAGCATAATATTTGTGAAGAGCAGTAAGATACAGTAGAAGGAAAACCCAAAGAAACCAGAGATACTCCTCTTATGTCCCAAAGCCTTAGTCTTTCTTACTCTTAAAGAAGGGAATTTTTTGGACATAAAATTCTGTCTGAGAAAATATACAGATAAAATCCACTGAAAAAACTGAAAGAGTGAGTTTAAATGCTGTTAAAGCCCTGCTTAGCTGTATCTCTTTTTCTGGTCTATGTATCTCTTCCAGAATGGAGAGAGATAGAGTAATATCTTAAGTTTCAGAGAAACTTGCTTGTTTCCTGTTTTTCCCAGTTTTCCCCACAGATCAGATGTGACTCCTGTAGTTACAACTGAACATGAGCTTAGCATTAGATTTTTTTCTTGCATACCAGAGTTCTATAAGCAAACTTTTCTTTCTTTTTTTTTTTTTTTTGAGTAAAAGCAGCACAATGACTTACCTGATGGTCTTAATTGTATTTCTTTTATTATTTCAACATAAAAAAATAGGAGCAAAAAGTCTCCTTAGCCTGATGATATTTGTCCACTGAATATCAAGATCCATTTTACTGAAAACAAATTTCCATACGAGTGCTTCTTGAGAAAATGTTGTCCAGAATATTTTTAATGCGTTAACTGTTATACTTTAAAATTCAGATTAGCTAAAACATCCTTCAGCAGTCCAAGAGGTGCTGCTGTGATGGGCAGAACTGGGAAGAGTTACATGACCAGTCAGTCATGGTGGTCATGACAGGACAGTAAGCCTTACGTCAGAATTTATTTCTTAAACTTACACGGAAGTTTTGAATATCTAGCAGTTGCCATATAGTATTTTAGAAATGTAACAAAAATGATACTTATGAATTACGATCATCAACTATAATTGTACATGATCATCTCCATCAAAACACTGCAAGTTAATGTCTCATATTAACAGTTAATCACGATCTTTAAATGGGTCCATGATGCATTTTTATGAACTCTTTAACGTGCACTGCTGAAGAATACAAATTGTGAAACGGGAAGGAACATAAGCAAAACCATCTTTTATGTTCATTTCAACATAAGAATCTGAAAGGCTAGAAGTGCGTTTGAACAGACATTAAACGTTCAATAAAGTACAGAGTTTTTTTCTAGATTGGATGCTGCACACTACAGAGAAGAGCGCTTCAAAGGCTGTCAGAACAGTGAGGTGGGAAATTCAAAACTTATGTGGAAATAGCTTCAGGGCAACAATTCATGAGACACTTCATGAAACAACATGAAGTTATTTCTCACACGGAAATTTGTAACTTCAATAGGTGATTATTACACTGTATGTCTTTTACAGTTTTTGTAACCAAGTTTCAAAGATTGAAAGGGGAACAAGACAATTTGCTTCAGTACTATAGAACTGGTAATTTCACAACTGACCTCAATTTTTGTCAATAATCAGAAAACACCAGTTTGTATATGTGTGTGCATGTGTGTGCATACTTATATGTTCTTTTTAATACAAGAACTAGAAAAGCTTGAAATAAACTTTTTAGAACAAGATATCAAAAGTTTTCAGTTATTTTTAAAGTGGATTACACACTGCAATTAATCCAGGTGGATGTGCTGGAGAAAGACAGAGATTTGTGGACTTTGCTCTGTAGGGAGGGATGATGTCGAGGCCAGGGATGGGGTAACAGTAGCCTCACCTACAGTAGCTGTGATCTTGCAACATCAATGGACCACCTAGTGAGCAGGCTGAGGAAGGAGGAGAGCAGATCATGTCACAGCAAGGAGGAAGACTGGGAGGTCAACAGTTTATTTGCAGAGACCCTGTAGCTGCAAGAATCCCAGCCCTGTGTTGCCCAGAAGGAAGGACAGCTGGTGGCTGTGCTCAAGTACAGGGAGGACAGGGACTCCAGCCACAATGGGAGCTGGAAGACAATAACTTCTGGCACAAAAAAGGGTGTTTGTCTTTAGAGGTATTTGGTTAGAAAAATGGGAGCAGGAGAAGAGGAATTGATATGCTGGGGAGGCACAGAGACTAATCATGCCTGATCCAGGTGATGGAGCCAGTGACTCAGAGAGGAAAGGTAATGGTGGTCTTTCTGGATGGGATGGTGAAAGCCATATGCCAGACAGATTTGCTGTCTTGGGAGACTTGCTGCTCATCTGGGGACCAAATCTGGAATACTGTGGAGACTTTGCCAAGATTCATCTAGGACTCTGGCTACTACTGACTGCTGCCTGTCCATATGGGTATCATTGATACTGTGAGTCGAGACCTTGAGTAGATCAACAGTTGTGTCCTGGGTTCAGCAGTAGCAGTCATTTTTTCTCCTTCTTAGTAGCCGGTGTAGTGCTGTGGTTTTGACTTTCAGCCTGGGAACAACGCTGATAACACCGATGTTTTGAGTTGATGCTAAGTAATGTTTACTCCGATCAAGGACTTTCTGAATCTCATGCTCTGCCAGGGAGGAGGAGAAGCCATGAGGAAGCAGAGACAGGACACCTGACCCAAACTAATCAAAGAGGTATTCCATACCACAGC
>JANEMJ010022003.1:0-26246 GCA_024361745.1 Cacatua alba | reverse complement strand
GAGTTCATCTACCACTATTCTTTTAGAGATCTGGTCCAGCTTCCCCCTCCCCAGACACACCAGCTCCAGCCTGGGACCGCTGCCCCCACCGCTTCCGGCGGCGCGCTGCCGTCATGGCGCCGCGGCGGGGCGCGGCCGGGGCATGGCGTGGTGGGCAACATGGCGGTGGCTGAGGAGTCCGCGCTCGGATGCGGCCCCTGTTGCTGTGGCTCTCGTAGCGTTACTTTACAAGTCCTCACGCAGCCTCGGCCATGGGTGTATCGCGGTGCGTTCCCAAGGCCCGGCACGGCGCCCGGTGGAAGGAGCCGTCCTGCGCTAACGGAGCGGTCCCCGGGAGGGCTCTGTGTGTGGTGACGGGCGGGTGCAGCGGGAGGGGAAGGCCCGTGTAACACAGAAAAGGGGTAAAAGCAAGGTAGCAGCGTACTAATAGCTGTGCAGCCGCGCCGAGCTCCGGGACAGTGGGCTGAGTGCTCCAGCATTCTGTGTACAGCCCTGGAATATACAGAATATCACCTTCGGCAAGACACGAACCTGTTCTCTTCTAGACAAGAACCGAAAGCGGTGTACTTCTCTTTGCATTGTCCAAGGGAAGGCAAAGAACTTCCCTCTGGCAACTCCTCAGTTACCAGAATGAGCGGAATAAGTCCACTGAAGCAAGCCCACACGATGGAAAGCAAACTGGGCTGCAAGAGGATGCTGCACCTCATGCGTTTGTCTTCGCAAGATAAAATACAGAATGAGGTTAATGGTGTGACAACAAACTGGTTTCTGGCACCGTTTTATGGTTACTCTGCAACACAGCTCCTTTCCTCATGGGTAAAGAACTGTGTCATCAGCTGCTCTTCTCGGGAGATACTGTTTCAGTTTTGCAGCAAAAGGGCTATCACACCACCAGTTAGCAAGTGAGGCTTCTGGCTCAGAGTTGGACCAGGTTCAAAGTTGAAGGTTCTGTGGCTGAACAAGGTATTAAAAATTAACTGATGCTTACGTGTGAGCGGCCTGTGCTGGTGGCCCTTGGCTTTGTCAAGACAAGTTGGTTTAGCAGCAGCGAATGCCTTTAAATCACAGCCTGCAGGAGAACTGGGGGAAACACCTTTCCCTTACAAAGGTGAGTAAAGCACAGCCCTGTTTGAAACAATGAACAGATTTCCCATGAAGTCTGTTAAAACAGCAATGCCTTGCAGGACTTTTTGCAAGGTGCTCACGGGGTTGTTGAGGTGAAGAATGGTGATAAAAGATTACACTTGTAGAGTTCCTTTAGAGTCGGCACATCTGTATAGATTTAGAGCTCCTGTGCTCTCTTATTGCAGAAATGAACTCAGGTATTTATTCATTTCTACTTTTATAACCATTTTTAATTCAGTTCGCTGTGCTATTGGAATTTTCTAGGTCTTCTGTACAGTTGTTCCACTTCACCTCTTGAGCTGGGAAACAACCCCAACACATCCCAAAGGAAGTAAAATTTGAAAGTTAGTTTTATTTTCAGTTCCAGTTGATTCTGTAAACCTGAAACATGTTACTCAGAACATGCTGCAGGCACAGCTAAGTGGCTCTATTCACTGCCCATATATGCTCCAAGGCCCTCTCCTGTGGCTGGAGCCAAAGAGTATCCAGCCTTAGCCTTCATGATGGACAGAAGATGCCACTCTCTCCATTTTTCTGGGGTGCAGGGAGGAAAGCAGAAGGGAGGAAAGCAGAAGGGAAGAAACTGCCTTCATTTATGGTCACTCACGCAGTCAGCCTAACACTTTCCTACTGTAATACTAACTGGTAATAGCTCGGCCAGGAACACTTTTCTTGTTCAAAAGCTGTATTTAAAGATGCCCACTGAACAGCTTCTGACTGTCTTTCAGACCCCGAAGCTATGAGTCTCTGGGACTTCATCCTTTAATTTGCAGGTGTGACAACTCCCCCTGCGCTGAGGAGAGCGCTCTTCTTTTTCTTGGGTATTGAAAACGTTCCCTTATTCCACATTCACACACAGATAAAAGCTCACAAACATCATCATTAAAGGAAGATCTGGCCTTGGAGCTAACAGATAAATTCCTGACTATATGTTCCCATCTAATCTGGCAGTTCTGTCTAAACCGTACAGAAGAAAAGATGTAATGAACTACACATAAGCATCTACCTGGGAGGCATCAGTCAGAGCTGTAAGAAAGGCCTGAAAAAGGCTGTACAGAAATAAGCCTGGGCATGTTCTTTGGATGGGCTGATTTAAGAGTTTTATTTCTAAATTAATTTTGAGTAAAAGCCATAAAATTATAACTAAATGGAACAGTCAGGGGATAACTTAAAATTAGAAGGGCACAATAGGGATCCCACCTGACAAAAAAAAACCCCTTATTTTTCTGAAGTATCATACTGTTACCACTGTGAAAGAAACACCAAGGAAATGTTCCTGGGCTCCAGCTGAGATGGAGGCCAGCCAACAGATCGCCTTCATCATGATGGAGCATTTACACCAACACAGAGAAACAAAATACAGCTTTTTATAGCTCCCAATAAAACACCGGCCTTCCCTGACCCTTTTCATTCAAAATAATGTATGCATTAAAAAAGAACCCATTGCACAGTTTCAACATTACTTCCTGCAGTTTCTCCTGCAGGGCTCTGTTGGCCATTCTACACCATTCACAGTTTTCGTTACCTTTACACTATGGACCTTTAAGAAAACGGGAGGTGTGGATCTACATCTTGCCAAGATTCCAGGCTAAATGACTGAGGAAAGCAAGAACTGCAGTTTTAATTATGTACAGGCTCCAAATGACTTTCTGAGGTGGGAGCCCAAGTCCCTTACAGCTTGAGCCATGAATAAGGATTCTGTTTGGGATGAATGGTCTCTGTTTTCATCTCCTCCCTCCAGTGTGGAGCTGTAACACATCCTGGCAGAGACACGTATTTTTAAGTGAAGCAGTCTGAGGATTGTAAGCGATGATGAGGGCAGCTGCCTGTCAGTCAAAAAGTAGATGGCGTAGATGGCTAAACAGGGAAAGGGGATACCAGCAAGCTTCAGAAATTACTTTTAAGCATCAGTTTAACCATTCTGAAGTGCAGTAACTTTGTAGAGCTCCCTGCTCCTTCAGAGGTGAATGCTGCCTGTTCCACACAGGAATCCACTCATGGGCTTGTTCAGCCTGGAGAAGAGAAGGCTCCGGGGAGACCTTAGAGCAGCTTCCAGTGCCTAAAGGGGGCTTACAAGAAGTCTGGAGAGGGACATTTTACAAGGGCTTGTAGTGACAGGACAAGAGAGAATGATTTTAAACTGATAGAGGGAAGATAAGACTAGATACTGGGAATAAGTTCATCCCTGTGAGGGTGGTGAGGCACTGGCACAGGCTGCCCAGAGAAGCTGTGGATGCCCCATCCCTGGCAGTGTTCAAGGCCAGGTTGGACAGGGCTTGGAGCAACCTGGTCTAGTGGAAGGTGTCCCTGCCTGTGGCAGGGGGGTTGGAACTGGATGAGCTTTAAGGTCCCTTCCAACCCAAACCATTCTATGATCTTCTGCCGGATTTTGGAGGTGGGTTCAACTACAGCCAACATGTTCTCTGTCTGTGAATAGTATCTTCCAGTGTCAAGGAAAAGCTTCTTAGCATATTATACAGAAAACATGCACAGCAATTTAAGAGCAGCACACTTAAAAGGCATTCAAAGTAAGATGCAGAAAGTAAGGCAAGAAACGAGGGCTTTTTCATAAGGTGTCACAGCAAGGACAAAAAAATACTTAATACCTGTTTATTTTGTGGAAAAAAGGGGAAGAAGCAACTACCATCTTCTTAAATTTAGGGCAGGTGGGAATTTTCACATCTGGTTCTGCTGATAAAGCTCAGAATGGATCTGGTTATGTGGGATAAATGGCCAACGTGTGGATATCACAGTAATTAAACAAACGAGGGTCGCAGAGAATTAATGAGATTATGAATTAAGCAAAAAGGAGTGGTTTTATGCCACTAGATGGCAGGAGAAGACCCCTTCACACCAGCTCTGCACATTGCACCACTTTGAACATACCCTTCCTTGTGACAGAACACGGTGGGGCCTGGCTTCACCATTAGTAATATACAGGATAAAATCTACTCAATGAGTGCCAAGTATATCCATGTGTTTTGGAATAAATGTTCAGAAATATATGTATTTTAAAACATCTGTTTATATTGGGTCATTAAATTGGGAAGCCAGGTTTGAGAAGAAATTAATTCCCTCTATTTCCCCCTTACACAAAGGGCACAAGGTTTACAAGACGTGCAGCTACTGCAGTCTGATGGGCAGCAGAGCGCGAACAATGTTCTGCAAGTCATTCAGAAGAGATGATAAACAGGTTCAGATAATTAAAAGGGATGGCAACCTTCTACCTGCAGCAGAGGTAGAAGAGAAAAGATCTGCTTCTACAAATAAAAGTGGTCTGAAATTGTTTTTCACACCATCTGTCTGGGAGGAGAAAATAGCAGAATGAGAAAGGTAGAAAAACTTATGATCAGTTCCTCGACTACCATATACTTTGTGTCTCAGCATTAAAAGCATGAGCTGACCAGCATCTCGCTATTTTCTATGTTGTTACAGGTATAAGAGTTTCTCTCTGACTGCCAGCTCAAACTTCATCACCAAATCTGTTCAGCAAAGCAAGAAACCCCAACCTGTTCCATTTAGCTCCAGTCCTTCTCCCTGCCTCAGCCACAGGACAGCGCCCAGGACTGCACCGAACCTCGCGGCCTGTGACATACTTGAAAATAAACCTGCTCCCTTCCCTGGCTGCCACTACCATCAAACAGCTTCTGCACCTTCCACAAACCCCTCCTGTCATCTCCTGTTCAATAAAGGAAATCCATTCTCACCTCATTTTCACTTCAGCCTCTTCGTTACCTCTCTTGCGCATCTCCCAACAAGTTACTTTTCCTGCATACGGAGCAGGCTTGTCGCCTCCCCACTTCCAGCCATTTACTTATGTTTTTCGGAAGTCATCGCTTGCTTTTGTATCTTCTAAGAGGCAAAACAGATAAACATTCAATGTGACTGACACATTTTCTTCCTCATGCAGTCCTGGTTAATCTGTCCATCTCTTACAAGACACTCTCCAGAGCAGCAGCTGCTTTACCTGCTCTTATAAAGCATGAATGAGCAGCAAGTCTTCAAATTATTCACTGTGTTTGGAATAATCTGTTGTTAGCCAAGATCCATTCAGAAAGTTAAGTAGTGTCATGCTTCAAGTGCTTTAGGGTACGCCAAACCAACTGTGAGAGGTGCTGAGTGTGCAGACTACATTCCTTTAATAAATATGCTATGCTGCTAGGTGGTTATGTCTGGGAAATGCAGAGGTTAACCTGGAAAACATCCTTTCTCAGTTGACTACTTGATTTGTGAGAGTGTGATGGTACAGGCCTTCAAGGACACAGCTAATTCCCAATGCAAAACAGAGGTTCTGGCCCCAAAATGATAAAACCAGCATTTCCTTGCCTGGCACATTATGACTGGTTATAGTCTAGCATTTCAGGTTAAGTTGGTTATAAAGACACTCAGCTGCCTGCATCTGATTTCCTTGTAATGTTCATAAAACCAAAAGAGATCTTTGTGATAGTGAGCTACAGATGTACCCATGGTTTACTTTACTCAGTCTGCACTGGACAAACTTACCTTTCACAGCTTCATACAGACTTTGCTGATTTTCGCTTTTGATTTGCTTTCTGCTGCTCCTCTTTTGCAACTTACCATCTCCCCTGGACCAGCTGCAATAGTATGAAACAGTATGAAGGATAGAGAACAGCACTAATACTGTGAACCTGAGCGTCTCTCCCCGCCCCCTGAACATAACGGGGGGCAAAAAGGACACTTCCAAGTGCTTACTCAATGTCTGCTTCCCAGTGAGTACTCAGGTGTCTTTCATTTCCATAAAGACAGATTTAAAACACTAAAGCCTCTCCCTGACCAGGAACACTCCTCTGTTGATAGGAAATGAAACAAGATGCCAGCTCTGCAAGAGGAGGAAGTTCAGTAGTGCCTTCGGTGAGGCTTCGAGTGCAGCAGCAGCAGAAGGGAAGACTTCTCTTTCCATGAGGATATCCTGGCAACTGTGCTGTCCCACTGCCTAGGATGCAAACCCCACAGCAGAACATCTGCACAAGAACTCCAGAGCTACCTCACAGAAACAGTTCCTACAGTCCAGAAATCCCCCATCAACTGCAGCTGGTGTAAGAACACAGGGCTCGTAGAGGTGACTATTTTAGGCTCCCCTGCTAAACCTCATACATGCCTTCCACCTCTCCCTCCTCCCAAAAAGCTGCCAGTCAATATTGAGGGTTGCACAGTTACTCAGCCAAGTACAGGCTGTGCTCAGGAACAGGTTTATCTTGGTGAGGGTCATTTTGGCTTTGCCATTCTTTTTTCCTTGTTTGCAGTCCTCAGAGGTCAGGGTGGCTGGGAAGGGTTAGCACTGCTTTCTGAAGGCCAATCAGCCTGCAGCAAGAGGTGGTAGAGAGGCTTCGGCACCAGTTTCTGCACTGTGAGGCACTGGAGGAACACATAAGGACAATCTTCTGCAGAAGCCTAGATTCCAGCAGATCTCCAGCTCATCTCAGCCTCTGGGCCTTTTAATCTGCAACAGCTACTGAGAAGACACTGAAAAGGGTTGGAGGCAAGGTTCTTGCAAGTAAAATTGAGCATGGAACAGTTCTCATGTTATCAAATTATGTTTCTAACTCAAGGGATGGTATTTTTCCCCGGAGAGCTTACATGGAAGAACCCTCCCCCCCAGTACTCAGAGTGCTTACCTTCCTCATTCTTCTGATACCATTTCAGATCATACCTTGATCTAGCATCCTGGTTAGGTTGACCTGTGCTGACACAGTGAATTCATCCATGTCCTACTGAATCCTCACTGTGTTTACCTTAAGAGTGTACATTCTACGTTTTTGGGTCAGGATGCTTTACAGTTCCCTCCCATTCAGCAGTGGGAACTGCTGAACACCCTAACCTGGAGGAAAATTCCAACAAGATACTCAAAGTCAAGAGTTAGCAATCATTTCCCTCTGTGTTCTCCACCCAGAAAGAAGCTTGAAGTACCCTGAATGCCACCAGACACAGCTGATCACACCTTCCCTCAGCCAGTGAAGCCAGGCTACAAAGAAACAGCCATCTCATTAAAAACTCATCAACCATGAAATTCAGACGCTGCAATAAACAGTCGGTGGCCAAGTCAGTTTTGCTATCCTGTTGCTTGCTATTTTTACCAATCTAAGCCCTTTAGAGCAGGTGAATTTTACTTTATTACAAGTTTAGAGCACTAGCCAAAGAAATTCAGGTTAATTTTCTAATGAGCATTTTGTTTCCTCTACACACATCTGCACAATCAGCCACCTTAATTCACTCAAAAACCAGGTTTAAATAAAGCCATGCATGTTGTGGGTTTCCAAGCCAATCAGATTGCATCTCACACTTCTGAAGCTATAATGATTAGAGAAAATATTTTTCCCAAATAAACAACCAGTGTCCTCACATGATCTCATCACTGCCAAATGCTGGAGGCTCGTCATATACAAAAGCTGGAGCCAATAACACTGCAAAATGGTACCAATAATCTAAGATGGTACAATGGATATAGCTTGTTCTGTGCTACAGTAAATCAGTTTCAACAAGTATTATAAAGACTTCACCAGTAGTAGGGCACAGCATGACAATGCTAATGACCTTCTGCTAATGACCTTCTATATATTTTATATATAAAATACAGGTATATTTTTTATATTTGCCCAGAGAAGCTGTGGATGCCCCATCCCTGGCAGTGTTCAAGCCCAGGCTGGATAGGGCTTGGAGCAACCTGGTCTGGTGGAAGGTGTCCCTGTCTGTGGCAAGGGGGTTGGAACTGGATGAGCTTTAATGTCACTCCCAACCCAAACCATTCTGAGATTCCCTGTTTTATGTAATACAATGATCTGATTTAGCAGCAGACTAAAACACTTGCCCATGAAACCCCAGTGCCTAAAGTAGTTTCAAAATCAGTATATGGTGGATACTGGTCTGTACCAGACCAACGGTCTGTGTGAGATGAGCTGACAACAGTTCAACCTGCCGTAGAGCTGCTTTAGCACTGCTGTGTTTAACACACACATGCTTTGTAATGATTAATGTTTGCCAGGTTTAGTCCACTCAGAAAGCCAGATTAAAATAGGGAGTTTTACCATCACTGGCAAGCAAAGAAACAAGAACATCTGCACTTATCACTAATTTTAAACTCCGCAAAAAGTCTTTAAAGACCAGATGAGGACAACAGCTAATATGAATAAAACTATTTCTAGATTCAGAAACAATCACAGCACAGAGCTATAACTACGTTAGAATGTCCCTGCTGTAAGTTTAAACGCCTGAAAATCTGAGAAGACTGACAATCATGAACACTGTGAAGATATCAAACAAGCTGAAATGAAGACAGACAAAAGTATTTTTAATAAAAAAGGTCTTTATTTCTTCAATACAAGGTAAACTACTATTGCAGCTTAAGACCAACACAAAAGTTGGACAGCAAATTGCTTAACAGTCTCCTAAAGGCTGAAAAAAAAGAAACCCATGAAAGCTAAAAGTTGTGCAGTATTTCAAGTATAACATCTAAAAAAGATGAAATGATCCCTAAACTTATTAACTAAGTACCTCTGCTGAAAATGCATTAAAATCCACATTTGCCAGGATACCATCTTACCTTGTTGAGAAATACAGGTCTCCAGAAACTCAAGTATTCAACAGACTCTTTGGCCTGCCAGTATCAGGAAACTGTTCCATATATATATATATGTATATAAAAAATCCTTTGGAATCAGGCATTCTGACAGGCATCCATTTCCTTACATTCTGCATTCCAACTTAGACAAGACCCCCTCCTGTATTTCAAAACCATTTCTTGAATAGCTTACTCAAGACATCCTTGTGCAAAATGGGAACCGGGAAATGGAATGAATGGTACAATTCATTCAGGAAGACAATACAGCCTTTTGTTTAGAAATTCAGCAGTGCTGGCAATAGTCATAAAAATGTTTATGTTTACCAAACAGGAATGTATTTCACCTTCAAAATACTTGGCGCCTTTTTTTCCTTTTTTTTTTAATATATATATTTGCTTTTATTTAAAAAAAAAAAAAAAAAGGATGCCTGCAGTAGTAAGGAAACTGAATTTGCAATCACTTGTATTTATAAAAGCACACACATTCCTCCTTTTCTTACACTTGAAGATCAAGGGAATGTCTGTTTCATAATGTAATAATACTATGCACAGTTTAAAATATCTTCTATTACAAAATACAGTATACAAGAGGGTGAGGCCAAAGTCTTATTAGTTGAATATATTCCAAAGTGTTAGCACTGAGTCATGTAAAAAAATCACATTACATGGTATGAATAGAGGGGAATTTTTACAATTTAAATGCTCCATTTTATTGGGATCAAAGGTATAATGTTTAATATTTTCAAGAGACTTCACTAAAACTAATGTATTTCCAAAGAAGGTTTAAAATACTTAAGCACAGCGTAGGTCATACCAGAACCTAGAACCCACTGCAATAACTGGGGCTACAGAAAGGATTCAAGAACTAACAAGTGCATGATGCGCAAATAGAATGAGATGATTTATCATATTTTGTCCATCATGGAAAAAAAATAAATCCCATGAGAACATCAAATGGAGGAACTTCCATGCTCCAAAATACTCCTAAGTACTTTGTCTTCTAAAGCCAAAATGAATCTAAAAGTACACGTCAGATCTCAGTTTGGGGGGGGCTGTGGAAGGGCAGGTGAGTAAGGGGAAGAAAAGCAATGAAAGAAAACCCCTAAAACATCACATCACCTCCACCCACCCCAAGCCTGCCTGCAACATTAACTGCAAGGCATCATAGTTGTAACAGACAGTATTTCTGCATAACCATCACGACTAATGAGCACTCTGCAACCATTATGTTTAAGACTTGTGCAGGCAATTACCAAAATAATATAAATTTTAAACAAATCAATGTTGCTTCTTTCCTACATCAGAATACTTATTTTGCAAAGAATTTACTGTTCTTTAAGTATATGTACACTGACCTGCGCTTTCCTTATATAAGATCTTGAAAGGTTTCCATTTCAATGCAGAAGCAATTTAGTGTCTTGGATCTCTGAAGAGTACCACTCTTAAACATGCACGTTTTATATTTGAATCTACATGACTAACAGCATCTTAATGAGCATTATGTTA
Source organism: Cacatua alba (assembly GCA_024361745.1). Lineage (NCBI taxonomy): Eukaryota > Metazoa > Chordata > Aves > Psittaciformes > Cacatuidae > Cacatua > Cacatua alba. The sequence continues at coordinate 16,039 of JANEMJ010022003.1, read as the reverse complement.
GAAATTTTAAGGCTGTATCTCAGTTTACGTAAGAACCAATGATAATGTTAAGAGTATGTATAAAATTCTATAAATAAAAATAGAAGTAAAGTCTGTTTAACCTGTACAGAGAGAGCAGGTGGATAAGAAAAAGAAATCAGGAATTAGGTATTTCTATAAAGAATGCCATGTATTTTTACTAGAAACACAGATGACAAGTATGTACAACATGTAAATCTCCAATTATCCACATAGAACTAGGAAAACGTTTACAAGGGTTTGAATAGGCAACTAAACAATCAGGTAAAAAAAAAAATACAGTTAGAAAAAATAAGCCTCACCAATTTCAAAGGAACAAAACCAGAAAGCACTCACTCCTTTGAAGAAATAAAACAAGAATTTCAAGCTAACGCCTAAATTTAATAAGGTATCTTGCTTGTAACAAAACCAACAACTATCCAAGCTTATAAGCCACACTGTAAATAAAATGTCAAGGAAGTTCTGACAGATGCTTTTCAAAATTCAAATCAGAACTAAAATTATTGGCACAGAAAGCAAAAAGAGAATGAGGGGAAAAAAAAGACTGTACAGTTTCCAAAATGGTATGTTGTTCTTCTGAAGTGTTTTTGACCTGTCAAAACATGCAGTCCAGTAGAAATCTTACTTAAAAAACCCCCAACCCTCTACTTCTAAAAAAAAAAAAAAAAATGAACCTCCAGAAAAACAGTTTCTGTTGCTAAAGCACTGCCACCCCTAAGTCACTACTTGTTGGTTTTGTCTTTCAAGGTAAAGGACACAGCCTTAAGATAGTATTTTCAATACTACTGATAAAAATCAGTATTTGAAAGAAATACAGTATTTCCTCACAGACTACTTTCTCCTTTCATCAGCAGTAGCCATCATGGCATCATCACCAGCCCGTAAGTTACCAAACTGCTATTTCCTGAGCGTGCACAGGAAATTGCCGACAACATTTAGTAAACCAAAACCCAGTAAAAATTTTACTACAGATCCAGTTATACATGATGTGCATTAGGCATATTCCTTTTTGGTGTCTATCAGGGTCTTTGGATTTTTTTCTGTACATTTTTTTGTTTCATTAAGAAAAATTCTAACAAACGAAACTCACAATAACGAGAGTATTATCTAAATTGCAACACAGTAAATTTATCAGTTAAATCTAAGTATTCAGAAGAGGCAGAAATAAGGGGCTTAATATGGGGATCTCATCTTTCACGTCCCAATGATCACTCAGTTTAACTCATGTTATTTCCCCCCTGCTACTCCCTCCCTGCTATTTCCATTGCCAGCAATGGAAATCTGTATGCGAGTGAGAAAATACACTGTGTAAAAAGAGCAAAAGTCTCCTTGAATCTATTTCATGTGGAGTAAAATATTAGTTCCTGCATAAAATCCTTGTACATTTCCTTTTTTATTTTAAGATTTAATATATCTATGCAATGGAACATTACTTACCTGCTGCCTCTCCAGTATTAGCTATTCCCCATGTAACAGCTACAGGCAGGTTATTTCTTCCTTAAACTTATTACACATAGCAGTAAACAGTGTTTTTAAGTAAAGAAAAATAAGTTACAACAGTACTGTTTGTAACCAAGACCTATTCGCAAAAAGCAGGAAATGAGTCATGACTTGTTTGATACAACTTTCAGTTTTACAAAATTTTAAAAGGCAGTTTTCATTTCCAAACAGGATTAAACACGTCAAATATCTTCTCAGTAGCAAATAGCTCAATAAACACCAGTGATCCCATGCATGAGGAACTGAGGTACACAATTTAGGGGGGAAAAAAAGTGGGGGGAAGAGTCCGAAGCTGTAGCCAAGTCCAACAGCATCAACCTGGCTGCAGGAAACCTGGCTGAGTGACAGGTGACAAAAATATTAGAGCATTTTAGACTTATGTAAAACTTCCGCAGCTGCACAGGCTACTGGTCCCAACTCAGTAAAGCATAAAAATCACTGATGTATGCAAAGAAGGTACTTAAAGCATATGTTTACATTCCTTGAAATTTATGGAATGTAAGCACACACTTTAAATGCTCTGGGAAACCAAACTGATTTAAGTGCTTTCCTGAACAGGGTTAACATCTTAGGTCAGCTATAAAAATCTTCAAAATTGGTAAAAAAAGAAATCAAGAGTTGTCTAAGAGTTGCCTCTTAAAGCCATCTGAGGTCTTGAAACTTAACCTAAAACATCAAGTGCAGCTATTTGAATAAGAGAAATCTCCACGAATAAATCTGCCGCATAACGATTTAGAACAGACTAAGAGTAAGCCTTTGTGCAAGGCTGCCAGAAACTAAGTTTTTGAAACTTACAGGAAGTTTCTGTTTGCTTGCATGTCACAATTTAATCTCAAACCAGTTCTTAAATTTGAAGTCAACTTCACTGCGAGCTCCAGTAATTTGTTTTCAGGTAAATTTACAAAACCTCATCTGACAGATGTCATTAGCACCACTTTTTGCTAAGACATTTAAATATTGCCCATCACTTCACTTAACAAGGACATACAAGCGTACCTTCTCTTGTATATATATGCATGTGTGAATAAACTCCGAAGTATTAAGAAAATACCAAACCCATAACGTCTGAAAAATGGAAGCATCTTGTTTCTTCTGGCACATTTCTAATATACAACTATGTACAGACTGCTACAGCCTTGGGGGTGGACAGGGAACACACACAAGCACTATTACTATAAAACTGTAAACAACTGCAGGGTTTGGTTTTGTTTTTTAAACCTAACCTTTCCACCCCTTATTATGGACAGTTTAAGTTCACATGAACAGTTTCAGTTTATATTAACTGTAGTGTCAATCAGGATCAAGGCTGTATGACAGAAAATCACAGACCTGGGACCACCTCTCCTCAAAACAGGCCACAAAGAGCTGCAGTTCTTACAGTTTTATATGTCAATCAGCAAATTCACAAGCCACCTAGGTAAACACCGCTGGAAAGCAAAAATAGCTTTAAAGGTTTTATGTAACCACCTACTTTCATATCAAAACTGAATGTGTGAGAGCAACATTAGTATGTTTAACTCACTGAATGCAAGATTAGGTGGAGGCATATGCAAGAACTATTGCAATGTTTTTAAAAACAGCATCAATGTTTTCATTGTAACATTATCTTTAAATATTGCTGAACACAAGGCTTTCCCTGAGGTGTAAACATCAAATAACTTGAACAGCTTTACACATCAGCCCCATTAAACAGTTTATTACAACACTACATCTACTGTAATCAGTGGTGCTGTTTACAGACATTATCATATGAACAGTTTAACATGAACAAACTACTATAAAAACAAGCATTTACTTGACTTTTTCCAATTGCTTGCACATTATAATTGCCAAATGTATATAACCAGTAATAAAGTTGCAAAAGCTATAAGGTTTAAATCACACAGGTTTCCCTCAAATAAAACAGTTAAGCAACATAAGAAAGTAAAAGAGCTACTGGTTACCATGTATGCAGATTTGCTTTATTCAGATCTATTCCTGTTCATTTTATCCATGAATCCTTACAGGCTCAGTTCAATCACATGAAGCAAACTGCTGGACAAGCATCTTTCCTTGAAGAATGTATCTTGCCTTTCACGCTGTTCCTCTTCCTTCAGCTGTAATGTGTCAAAATTTGTGATGTAGATTTTGCTAGTCCTCATAATACACAGAAAATTGTTGGCTTATCTATACATACACAAGTCGTGCATCTACTTCACCAGAATGTAAACTAACACAACATACCCAGAAGCAGTAGCTACTTGTTTGTGCACGAAACTGTTTTGTCATACAATAGTTAAAAAGAAAATTAATATTGTTGTACAAAGTTGAAAGAAGATAAATTTCACAGCTGAAGTATCGAATGATAAAGGGAGAAATAGCTACTGTTCCTGTGACTGATAGAAACATTTATATAGAACATTTCCTTAAGTATGCATTCTGCGAGAGTAAACGAACAAGCACGTAAGGTAGTTTTACCACAACTAGAGCTTTACATTTTTACCTGCCCACTTACAGAAGTTTTAAGCTGATTTGACATTTAAATAATGCACTGGTTGTATAATGAAGTGGATGGCTCACAGCTAAGTAACATTTAAAAGTGCACAGATGCTGATACCAGTACTTGAAAATGTTCAGACTAGTGGCAAGCAGGATGGGCTTCACATCTAAAAATACACGCTCACAGTTTAATCACAAGAACCCACTTTTCAAATAATACAATATAGATTTGCAGGTTTCCTCACTTACTTGCCCTAGGGAAAACTCCAAGCCCTACTTCCTACTCTCATCTATTTTGGCAAATTAAGGAACCACACTATTCAGAGTTAATGACTGTAAGAGTTCACAAGACACTTGGGGTGGTATAATTCCATACACTGGATTTCAGTTGAATTCCATTACAAAACAATTACCTATCTTCATTTCATTAATAATTCACAATCTCGACATTCAATAATTTCAAAATAATTTAAATCAAATTGTTCAAAAAACCAACACATTCAACTGTTCATTTGAGAACCAAGACATTTAGAGGAGCAATTTCATGAACGTACACCAGTCACAGCTGTCAAATATTCTTCTACTAGTATAATAATTTTAAAACAGTCGGGAAAACAAAGTACTCAATTTTTGCATGAACAATTGACACATTTCTTCTTTCTCTCCTCAAAGTGACTGATAATTATAACTTTGAAAACCAATGTATAACCAGGTAGGCTCTATATGCTACAAGTATGCATGCAAATTAATCCAAATCCAAAGCAGCGACTCAAATTTCCTTTCTTATTCACAGACTTCATTCTCAAGTCCCAAATGTATCAACCAGTAACTACTTTTAGGGAAGATCCTTCCCCAAAAGACCAGAATTTCCATAGGTGTTATGCGCTTTTAAAACTAATTAGTAGCAAAGTGACAAAGCGCTGCCTCCACAAGATGTGTTCAGAGTTACAAGCTAAGTTGGCACAAACAGAGGGGAGAATCTGTTTTTTTAGTGGAGAAAGTAAGTATATGACAGCTGTGAGACTGCGTATCAGAATTTGCTGCTCTCATCATACAATTCCTGTGGCAAGAATTACGGATCTTTATCACTTCTATGGCAACAGTTAGCAGATCCAAAGCATCATATATATGATTTATAGTGCTAGCATAAGAAAGATTCAGTTCCTGGGAAGGATTTGCTAGATTTGTAAGGGTAGTTATGGAACTACACAAACTTTAAAGAATGAATGATAAACTGGATTTAGGATTAATACTTTTAATTATAGGGCTCCTAACACGGTCAGCACCACACTGAACCTTCATTTAAACGTTACCAACTAAAATCCAAGGCGGTGTACATTTTGGTTCCGGGTATTCTGCCACTATATCTTGGCAAAACTGGAAACCTTTGTGGTTCCAAAAAGGAAGAAATAAATCTGTATGGATTATACGTTCATGATCAACCCTTTTCAGTATTCTACAAGCAAGTAGAATATTGAAGTAAGAAACAACTTTAAAAAGAAAAGTTAAATCTCTAGTCAGTACTTCTTGGCAATGCTGTTTTCCATCTGCCTTTCCATCTGACTAGGCTCACATAGGCTATCAGTCCCAAGCATGAGTTAGGTTTGTACAATTTAACACTATACAGCAATCAGTTTCTCAGCATTTCTACTAATAAAGCCCAAATTTCAGACTTATCCATTTAATAGTTATTTTCTGGTTTAAAAGTTAGAAGTTTATGCCAGAACATTACAGAATTAAAGCCCCAAACTTAAGTGATCAAACATTTTTGTATTTATGCAAGATGCAACTTGAGCAATTTCCCCCCCCAAAGACAGACTCTTACAACAAAATCCAATAGATTTCTTATATATGTGAAGCATCTTGCAGTAGCAACTCTGTTTTTCCCTTTAATCCCAATTATCCAAATAAACATATAAAAGCTTTAAACAGCTTTCAGAGGTGTAAAAATATACAGTACTTTAAAGCTGTATGTGCATACACCCATTGAGTTTTGTTATAGTGTAATTTCTGATATTTTCAGAGATTGAATTTCAATCTCCCAACACAGTCACATTTCAGTAAAATGCAGGATACACATTTGTCACTATATCCTAATAGGTCCTAAGAATTACTTCATGTAATTCTGCATTTTATTTTATTCTATACACAAAGAAAAATACACAAAGCAAAAATCCCACAGAAAGTAATATCAACTTGAAAGCCAAAATTTGTTTTAGCTTAACCTACATTTCAGAACATCACAAACCTCCAAATACTGTGATGCTTTAGCTATAATACAGTGAGAAAGAAGCAATTTCAAGCTTGACTCTATATTTGTTTTTCCTGCATGTAAGCTGAGATACAGATGTGATTCTGTTCACCACACATGTACAAACAGACTATTTTGCCACCACTAGCACCATGTTCCATTAGTTGCATTTTTTTCCTCCCCCTATTATTAGTGTACTTACCTGGTATCTTTGTTCAATCTTAGTGTATAAGATTGACACCAGAGTAACTTCCTGACTTTATAAATAATTTACACTGGAAGAAAAAGAATGCTCCCCAACTAGTTTCATTCATAGTATGTCTTTCTCCTACTATCCCACCCCATCTATTCACCAAAAAATAACTAATGAAGAGAGGTATGTTCAGAAAACTCAATCTTTAGTTTACAAATTAAAAAGATGTGAATTATTAGCAATATCTTTCACATTAATATATGAGGAAGACACAAAAAGGTAGATCAGGCCACAGGAAAACATAAAAATGAAGATATATCTCATGTATCTTTCTCCTTTTTTTTGGATAAAACCAAGTCTTAGTTCTCAAACCACAATGAGCAAAAGGAAGAAAATTATTTTTTTCTTAATCTTTGGAGAACACTGCATCAAACTAACGTTGTCACTTGCAAATAATTTCCATTTCAAATGCTGTAAAGCCTGAAAGTTCCTTGGGGAACTTTCACATGGCTCAAATTTGTCAAAACCACCGATTTCACAAACAAAACAAAAAAAAGCACAGGATGTGGGGAACACAAATGTATGTGTGTGTATCTAAAGACACCTCAGAAGATATCAGAATAGCAGCAACACGGTAATCAAAAAAACTAATAAAAGTTACAGTTATGCATTTGAAAATAGCATAATACGTTCAGTTTTTCAAATCATCTTATCACACCCTCAAGAAAATGAGAGAAGTCACTGAAACTTAAGCAACAAACTCTGTATTTCTGGAAAGCACCAGAGTAGTCTTAAAATAGTTTTTAAGCAGCACATGAAACAGTGACACTGCTTGCCTCATTCACTCTGTGGTGGACTTCAGGTACTGAATCAGCTGCAACAAAGAACTATTTCTGTGAGGAATTCTATATGCAATAGAATAGTGCCAGCCCCACATACGTGCTTCCTAAAAAATATGCATTTTAAAAGAGATGAAGAAAATAACATTCATAATAGCTTAATACTAAGAAGATCTGAAATAATCCTAGACAGGTAAATATACCCAGGTCTTGAACAATGCTACCACATGATTCACTGAAAATTCTGTTATTAACCAGAAGCTTATTATTAAACTAACTTACAAAAACAGGCCATTTCCTGTTAATTTACAAGGTTTCTTAAAAAGGCTTATTTCATACGTGATGTTTAAGTGGTTGTTAACACACTGTTACAGGACAGTTCCTACTTATACAAGCAAAAATATAATGAGTATTACTTAAACAATCAGTACCATTTCAACTCCTACTGACAGCAAAAAAACTCCAACCATTTTACTTCTTAGACCTCTCCAAAGCTTGAACTATTTCAGAGAGAGCTGAGAGCAGTTTCTGAAAAAGCATATGAGCCTCAGTCTTCAGATTATTTTGCTTACAGTGGTTTGAGAGCAGAAAAATCAGAGGAAAATCATGAAATATGGAGTACACAGTCTACATACATATCAACTGTTACAATGTTTTGGTTTTGTCTTTGCAATTCAGTCCAAATCCAGTTTAAATAGGAAATAATCAACCCAGTAACAAAAACATAAAATGAAGAATTTAACATTCAGCAGTTATAGAAATTCAGACAGATTAAGATTGGGACAATGCATCAGCTAGAAATACATCAGTGAGTATCAGTTAAACTAAAAAAAAACCCAAAAAAATAAAATAATATCTGTCTAAAAAAAGGAGTCAGGACTCATGCTGATGAAGTTACATTACTATTCTGTTTGTACACATTAATTTTGCTGTTAATCTTTCTAAATACCATCCTATCAGGTTCTTAGTATTCTTGACTAACACAGGTTAGACATTTGAGTTAAATCCAGTTCTCTTTTATATCTACAGGCTTTCTACAAGCAAAGGCAAGATGTTTCAAGGAAACATGCAGTATATAGTAATTCTGTGGAATGGATTATCAACGTACACAAAGCCTTACTCAAGTGAAGGCACAAAAATCTTGCAAGAATAAGATTTTAAATCATGAAGTGTACAAACAGAAGTGTAAACCTGCTATGGTACATCTAAACTTTTTAATTTTTATAGAGTTTATAATAATAAACACATTTAGTAAGTTATTCCAATTTAACCCATTTCTATAAATGTAATACAGTACAAACTGAATTTCACTGTATACAAAAACGTTCACAATGGACCTTTAAAATCCCTCTAAGCTTTAAAAAAATGCCAGTACAGTATCACAGTTATGACTACAGGTACACAGTAAGGAGTATAGGTGCCATTCATAGGGGGCAGGCACAGAGGCAACTTCATGTTATCTGGCAAAACACAGTAATATGGGGAGTGACTCTCTTCAGCTCTGCTGAAATTTATTGAATGACTGAGACTGTTAAATCCAGTTATGAGTATTAATCAATGTAAAGAACAAAACAAAAAATGTATGGTAACATACATCTTAGTGAAAATGAAACATACAAACCAGGAGATAACTGTATTTCTTTGGGGTATGTGTGTATAAATATATAAAACCAAAAACTACAATAAAGCCCTTCTTCATTAAGACAGCAACAAGACAAAATGTTTACAACTTTAAAAAAAATACCAAATGCTTTCATTTACGATCAGAATACTAAATTTGCCCTTTAAATCAACTTCCTAGGACCTATTTTCTTCTTCGCACAAGGGAATCTTACCTACGCAACCCCTCCGAAAGAGAAGTCCCATCACACAACAAAGTCGAAGGATATTGCATGTATGTCCCACCTAATCTGAGACTGAAGCCACAGTCTCATTTTAAAATTGTGCTTTGTAAATCATAAAATGTAACCTAATGCTATTTGATACATTTTCTTGGGATAACAGGGTAGGGAATTTGTAACTTGGCACACAAACGCCACGTCTACATAAACAACACTAAACACAAAAATGAAAGCTAGATTAAAGTATGCCATGGGTAAAAAAAAAATTAAATCTTAAATTCCAGGTTATTAACAATTTTTAGTATGGCTTGCTCATCTCCACCAGAAGGAAAACAGTCTGGAAATACATCCATCACCCAGCTCAATGGTTACTTCCCGTTAACAACTATTTGCAAATATCACAAATACTCGTTTATAGTAAAAGGTAAAAATCCAGTTCAACAAAAGAAACTATAATTACTTTTGTTAAATCTCTTTTTTTATGTTCTGATATTTCACAATTAAGAACCACAGTTTCTATTTTATGCAGTTCCAGAAATATTTCTACCAATCCATTTTTTATGACAAAAAGTGGCATTAACAAATATACTGCCAACTTCATTTTAGCTGCCACATTTCACCTTCCTATTTAATCCCTTGACTGCCCTCCTTTAAGTTGGTTACTGTTTCATGTATCCCCTATTTGTATATAAACCCAAGACAACAACCCACTTAAACTGGAGCATTTAGTATCAGAATTTGTTCTTTCCCAGAGGAATCAGTAACACAAAAGCCTGACTAAAAACCTGACATTTAAATAATACAAAATTATATTTTCACTTAGGAAGACACTACATTTTATGTAATTTCTAGAAAATTTTCCTCTAACTTCTGTAAATGAGCTTCCTTGAATAAATACCACATGCAAAACTGAAAACTAAATCAGAAGCTAAATGCAAGAAATGGAAGTTTGGCAGACAGGCAAGTCTGCAAGCTTCAATTTTAGTGTAGATATAGCATGAAGTTTTAAAAAGAGGAAAGACCACTGCAGAGAAACTAATAGGTAGTTAATAATAATTAATAGCTTTTTCCAATTCTCAAATATAAGGAATCATGGGTAGCTTGAACTCCCAGTCTCCAAAATGGCACAATATATGTGATGAACGTTTCTACATATTTTAAAGTTCTCAGCAGTACACTGAAATAAGCCCGCTACTTTGGGGCTATCTAGAGGTTTGATGCATGCAAGACTGCAGATATATGAAATAAAAGAACACATTAGTTTGCGAACAACAAGAAAAGAAACAATCCTTGTGTCATACATTTGTTTACTAGTCTTCAGAAAATTACTATCACAGAGGGGAATGAAAAATCAGGGTGGTGGGGAACAACTGGGTATAAATCTTATTAAAGATCACACCTGAATTTAGCTTGAAGACAGAAGATACAGGCAGGTCACATTTCACAGAATAAAGAGCAAAGTCTGGCTGTATTTCCTGAATTTGGGGAAAAACTCACTGGGAAAGAAAAAACAACCCAAAACCGAAACAAAACCCAACAAACAAAACCCCCAAGAGACCACTGCCATACTCGTGCAAGGACAGCAACTGTACGTACACGTTCCCTAAACTGAAATAACACATGACATATGAAGGGCTAAAAGCTGCAGTTCTTACACAAGGAGATTTTAAAATACAAATTTAGTATTTAAAAATACTAATAAGAAATAGAACCATAAATTTCATATAATCTTCTAAGATTACAGAAAGAGCAGACATATTAGTCTGGCTTACTGCTTTCATAAAAACTGCAAACATTAATACAACCTAAAACTAAAAAGGCAGCATGCAAACTGCAGAAGAGAAGCACACAAATACTCCCTCCCTCCCAAGACCAGTTACCTGTTGTTACTTACCTACATTCATGTCAGATGCTGCAAGAAGAAAGTGATTCAGTACATACTGCAGGACCATTTAAATGCAGACATTAATGGTGTAAACAATCCCAAACCCGAAGTAGTTACTTTTACTAAGTCAGTAAAGTCGAAAAACATGAAACAAATGCTCACCTTCTTTAACGATGACGATACTCTCTCTCTCTGTCTCGTTCTCTGTCACGATCTCTGTCACGATCACGATGCCTCTCTCTTTCACGGCTTCTTTCCCGGTAATAGTCATCGTGACGATCTCTACTACGTGATTTGTGGCGCCTACTTTTTTCTCGTGACCTACTGTGGTCCCTCTCTCTGGATCGCTCACGTCTTCTAAAAGAAATTACTTCATTAAATTTTTCTTTGTAACACAAGCCACCCGCATGCCAGTTTTGTATTATGAGTATGGATTTGATCAAAAAAGGATACAAGAGAAGCACCTGTTCACTGTGATGCAGATATGTTTCTGTATATAACATGAAAGACAGCTCATATAAAAGGAGATGACTAAGAACTCAGAGATAGCAAGGTGCAGAGCCACTAAAAAAAGCACATCGTCAGAACGGAGGGTGAGATGGCTGAAATCAGCTGGGGGAATGCACCATACCTCAAATGATCACTACGACATGGCTGCTAATCCGTGTACTGAAAGTATGTGCCAAAACCAGCTGTCTTTGCATCTTTGATATTCAAGGCCAACTACACTACTGCTACACTATCCTAATGAAACAGAACCTCAGTGTTTGTCTTAACACTGAAAGGGGCATTATTTATGTTTTGAAAGAAATACCTATTTCTTATTTACACTAGATAGAAGAGCCCATGAATTTGAAATCTACCTACTCTAGATTTTCAGACTGACAAAGGACCACAGGCAAAAGTCATTCTGCTCAGCTTTTTTCCCTCAACTCAAGTGTATTCCTACTGTGACAAGTATGGAGAAAATTCGTTTTAGGCAAAATGAAAACTGGAATCAAATATCCTCAATAGCAAATTATAATAGAAAGTAAGCACTGGACATCTTAATTGATAAAGGACAATTCAATTTTGAAATTTACATATTTCAAGAGTACCATGTAGGAAAGGATACCAAATAAAACTAAAAGTTAAGTTTAAGCTAGTCAGATCAATTTTGAGAAGAGGGTTAATGAAAAGGCAGTTAAGTATGGGAAACCCCTATTTGGTTCTTGCACACACTTCTCGCGCAGCTCAGCAAATCACCAAGCTTCTTACACAACTTAATTTCTTCTCTGTGAACTAGTCCTGCGCTACACCCTCCCTTTTATAAGTTAGGGCAGATGGAAGAGGAAAGTTTTACCTGGATCCAGAACCATAAGACTTAGACTCAATTCCATGAAGGCAGTCCTGAAGAGAGCTAATAAGTACTTTACAGCGATCATCTGCAGATACTTTGGACTGTTTAATTAAGGAAATTGCAGTTACCAAGGTCTCTATAGCACTTCCATAGTCCCCTGAAAATGACAGAAGATCATGATCAGAAGATGATGCAAATTAAACCAATGAATTTTATCTGTAATAGTATTACCATTTTAAGTCTCTTCACTTCAATGGCCATCCAGATAATTTACTGTAGAACCAAGTATTAGAATACTGTCCAGATCAGTATTCAGAAGGCATTCTCAGAAACTACCTGGATTGCGGTACAAAATCAGTCATAGCTTGCACCTAGATTCAGCCTCCTTTTAGGAAAGTGTGGCTTCAGGGCTGCCAGTTTCCCAATAAAGAAACCATAAACTCTTTCCATTTGGGTAGCAAACACATTAATCAAGTTTTACTAACCAGCACTGGCATCTGATACAGCTCTCGAAATGGCACTGCTTGAGATTGCCCTATTTCTATTCATGATTTCTTCAAATTCTGCTTCACTTAGAGGTGTCCTTGCAGCATCCATTTCTCTGCAAGCAATAAAATTAGTATTTTAAAGGTTAAAAAAACCCAAACAACTTCACAAGATATCATTGCAGTTTTAACAATCCAAGTTTGCAACTTCAAGCAAAGTGACAAACAGAAAAGAAAGCAGGATCTGGGTTTGGTTTTGATTTTTGTTTTTGTTAAGGACCATGTTACAGTTAACATCCTGAAAGCTAAAAAACTAAAACCAAAATAAAATAAAAAAGGTAAACAATTCAGACATTGCTGTAAAAGCAAACTTATTCTTGTTCATCCCATCTATTTTAAAGATTCAGCACCACTTAATACTGTGCTTTACAAATATTTATAATTTTCATAAAATCCTTGAAGGTATGAAAGTAGATTTTATCCCAATTGAATGGATGTGGAAATACATGTACACAGGCAATGCAACTCTGAGCAAAAGTAGAGATCATTTTTATAACAATACTGCAATTAGAACTATACGATCCTGTTTTCCAGATCTTAACTAAGACCAGAACGCTGTAACTTATGAAAAGCAAACATAATCTATAGTATCTTTAAAACACTCAATTTTCTGAATGATACTTCAACATTTTACAACTTATTTTAGGGTTTTATTTCTGGTCAAGTTAAAGGTGCTCCAATTTGATCTCCAAAGGGGTCACAGTAAGGAGGAAGCAATAAAGCAGAATCCTTGTACCCATTACACTTTTTTTACTTTAATCATTAGCTACCTGTATAGGGTTTCCACAGTAACAGAAGTTAACCTATACAAAAATTTTCCCAAAAGTTTTGCAGTGTCCCATTAGCCAGTCTGGGTATCATATAGAAAAATTTGGAGACATGTTAGAAGCAAATGTTGAGACTGGTAAACTGCCCCACTGCTTGGTATTTCTAGAACAGTGTTAGTCCTTCTGGTAGAGAGAAAATGCAGAACAATAAGCAATGCTATCCTCTTAACTGCAAGAAGTGGAACAAGATCCTATAGCCAGTTTAGCATAAGAGGAAATGTCTAAAAATTCATACCTCCCTGAGTTTTGAGTATTATTTTTCGTGTGCCTCCCATAGAATGGAATATGTAATTTTTCTCTTATGGACATGTTATTTCCAGTGAAACGCCTATGATATATAATTAATGACAATTTAAATAGTTATGGATTATATTTTTAACATTATTAATGAAAAATACTGGACAGTAAGTTATACTGTCCTATTCCCACTCCTTCCCTCCCCAGACATTCTATAAACTGCAGACAACCTTGATTTCTGTCCATCTTAAAACAATCAACACCGTATATTTTTTTTAATATTTCAGGCAATTAAGCCAAATGCTTAATTTTCTATAGTTTGTTTGAACATAGTATGTACAGACGCATGGGGGTTTTAAAACTTTGTGATAAGAATCAAAACAAAGTGTCTTTACAGAAAACATTTTAAGCAAGAGAAGTCTCTCATGCTAGCAATAAAACTGCACCTCAAAAACCCAAATGTAACTTTGCAAAAAGTGTCTTTCTTACAATTTATCCCAAAATTTTCCGTGACAAATACAAATATGGTGAAAAATCAAGAAACAGCAGCAAGACAGAGATGCTTAAAAGCACAGATGAAAAAGATGTTTCAAACAAGATGTGAAAAACTTGACAAGTCAAGTCAAGAGAGACTCAAGAACTCTGTCCCAGGCAGGATTAACCACAGGAAAAGCCACTGCTACAAACACAGCAGGATTGCACCAAATAAGCAGAAGCGTCTTGACAGGAAAGGAAGACAGAAGTCTTGCCGTAAATTTACGCCTGGATTTGAGACAAAGACCAACTTCGAACTGAATCCCAAAATAAAAAAGGGGCAAGCAGAGCTGTGAAAGATGGAAATGGTATGAGTATGGTATGGCACTGTACTCGACATATGCACATAATCAAAAAGGAGAACTCCAGAGCATTCTAAAAAGACAGCCTGCAAAGCACAATGATACAGGGGCGAGTCAGAAATTTAAGACAGAAGCACAGCCAAAAGCTGCTGCATAAGAAGTGATATAAGTTTACATGTAGAACACATGGAATGATGACACTGCCAAATACAACAGCGAAAACAAGCAGTTCAGAGCTGAAAAGTGAAAGTGATTACTGATGTTGCATTTCAAGATTTTCTTACTACTGCAAATATGTTTGAGAGCCATTTCAGTGAAAAAGGGCAAATAAGAAGACTGTTTGGATCCTTTCCAGCCCTATTTTTCATTATTTCTAATATTTGCATTAAAAGGGAAAGTGCTTCCTACAAGAGGAATAAAATCTGCTATCAAGCACATTACACCAAAAGTACTCACCTTCCAGGTGGCCCATAGTCACCTCTGTCATATGGTGGAGGTCGGCCATATGGATCTGTTGGAGGTGGGCCACGGCTGTCTGAAGTAGGAATGCCGCTATTGGCAGGTGGGGGGAAGAAAGCTGGATTCACATGTGGTGCAGGTGGTGGAGCACCTGGAGGTGGCCCAGGGAGATGAGGAGGAGGAGCAAGAGTCAGGGGTGGCCCAAGAGGGCCAGGTGGACGAGGGGGAAACGGACCCGGAGGTGGAGGTGGACCCTGCTGAGGTGGTGGCGGACCTGGTGGTGGCCCATAGCCTGGAACTGGTGGTGGAGGGCCTGGAGGAAGTGGCCCAAGTGGAGGCTGACCAAAAGGCTGTCCTGGAAACAGAACTGGCGGTGGTGGACGGTCACCACGATTAGGAGGTCCAGCTAATGGAGGTGGGAGGACCTGACCAGGAGGTGGAGGGCCTGGTGGGCCTGGTGGGCCAGGAGGACCTAGAGGTGGACGTGGGGGAGTTTGTCCAGCTAAAATAAAAGAAAGAAAAAAAGAAAAAAAAAAAAAAAGTAGAGTTAATAAATATAAATAAAGACTTAACAAAATAATTAAAGTTCTGGCCTTTTCTTTTTTATTCTTAAACAACAAAACACCAGAAACACCCCTCACTAAACAATCTGCCACTCACACGACATGCACAGTCCCACTTTGGGTCCAGTAGCTTAGAAAATTTTTAACAGCTGCAGGCACAGCTACAGGTTGGGCAGAGAAGAGATTCAGAGCAGCCCTGCAGAGAAGGACTTGGGGGTGTTGGTCGAT
>JANEMJ010022000.1:0-19705 GCA_024361745.1 Cacatua alba | reverse complement strand
CTGTTGTAGTTGCTGTTGTAGTTGCTGTTGTAGTTGCTGTTGTAGTTGCTGTTGTAGTTGCTGTTGTAGTTGCTGTTCAGTCTTGTTTCTCAGCCTTCAAGGTGATTACCCGTAAGACAGTTCCTCCTCCTCAAAATTTCTGTTGCTTACTAGAACATATTTTAGGCAGGTAAAAATCCAGACTACTTGAGTGCAGACAGTTTTGGCTAAGTTGAGAAAGCAAATGAAGTTAAGTTCTGGAATTAAACTATGTTGTGATTTAATATGGGAAAAATATTTGGTCACTTCTCAGTAGTTTGTCACAAAGACCACTAGTTTACTTTGTTTGTTTGTGGGTTCTGTTTATTTATCTGAATATTTTATGGAGTTCTTAGTTATCATAACTGAATAACCTGCAAATTTTGTAGGCATTTGGCATAGCTGATGATGAAAACTTTGTTATCACCACAACAAACAGGAAGGAAATTACAGAAGACAACTTCAGTAAGTATCTTAGGTAGGAAAATAAATACAGCTATTTCTTCTATTTGTTGCAAAGACTGCATTATGATTGTTTATACTCTGTGACATGCAATAATTAACTGGAAGCATAAATCCTATAGTAGTTTGCCAAGAATTGTTACAAAATTGAGTTTCACAAGCAAGTTTTTAACAACTGTTTGTTAGTATGATGACAGTTATACAAGGTGATCTTTAGTCTTTTGTCACAAGTTCTGTAAATGGTAGGAAAAAATGGCATGTAAATAGCTATTGCCTGAGAAAAACTTGCATTAGTAAGCTTGGAAAAGTGAAAGGATTTTAAATTAAATGCTGTTGCTAGGATGCTGAGCAGTCAATGCCTAAGAAAATAGAGACATCACCTATGGCTAAACCTGTACTAGTTTTGAGAGCAGAAGTTGTCTGGTGCAGTGCTCTTCAATATACTTTGTATTTCATCTTCTCTGCAGGCGAACTTGTTCAAGATGGAATTACTTTATATTTGCTACAGTCAGTTGATCAAATGCTGCTTTCGGCAACCAAGGAGCGAATTGACTTCCTGCCCCACTACGATACCCTTGTAAAAAGTGGCATGTACGAGTACTATGCCAGTGAAGGGCAAAATCCGTTGCGTAAGTACTTGCCAAAATATTTATCTTGTGTAAATTATGTTTATATGTTGTGCTACCCAGAGATTTTATATCCAGGTCAAATCAGCCTTCCACAGATGAAAATACTGCCTTTTACAATGTGGCTTGAATGTAAAATACAGCAGCATCTTTGATAGATTTGTGTTCCAGAAGTATTGAGACAGGAGGAAAATAATTGAAACAGAAGAAAAAAAGATTTTGATTATGTCTGTCAATGTCTGTGGGCCAAGATAACAAAGTTTCTTGACAACTTGCTCTAGTTTTAAAGTACTTGAAACTTTTGTTTGGGTCCATCTGGCAGTATCGTCAACATAGATTTTCTGTTTTCTCTCACTGCAAACTCTTGCCCAAAAGCCTGAAGCATAGTGTGTGTGTTTTGAGTGCTGTCTTTTGAGGACAAGATTTTCATAGGTTTATTTTTCTTCAATTTCTTTAGCATTTGCCCTTGCTGAGTTGATTGACAATTCTCTGTCAGCTACAGCCCGAAATACTGGTATTCGGAGCATACAGATAAAATTGGTAAGATAGAAATATGCTACTTTCTTCAGGTATAGTTTGCATTATCTTTTTTTTCTGGTGCTCCTTGGTTTTTGTTTATTGTTTCTTTTCCCCAAAAAACAGTTATTTGATGAATCCCAAGGAAAATCCGCTGTTGCTGTGATTGATAATGGAAGAGGAATGACTTCTAGACAGCTTAACAACTGGGCTGTATATAGGTTGTCAAAGTTTACAAGACAAGGTGACTTCGAAAGGTTAGAAAGTTTTGATCATTTTTACAACAATTATCAAACTCTGTGAAGGTTCACAGAATAGAATTTTCAAGATAAATCTCTATAACAGCTAAAATCTGTCATTCTGTGATTGCAAATAAATAGACACGTCCTTTTTGTAGGTAGGAAATAGAGAAGCTTCATAACACAAAACTGCTCTTATGATACTGTGAGAATGTTGTTTTTTTATTCTTGTGGCTTTTTCTAAGCTGTCTTTGACTTGCCTACATATGCTTAGGCATGTTCTGTGTTCTGTAGTGTTTTTTTATAGTGCATTCATCTATTACCTGAAAGCCTTTTAGTAGTCCATTAAGTAATGCATTCAGTGTCTGTTATGCTACCAGAATAATGGATACAGAGATTTTGTTTAGGGTTTTTTTGTTTTGGGTTAGTTTTTTGGTGTTTTTTGTTTTGTTTTGTATCTTAGTTGTGTATCATTAAATGTAATATTATACTTGAAGATGACTATATTTTTTGAAGGAGTTCTTTTGAAATGGCCTGCATTTAAAGAAGAAAGTGGAGGTTTATGGTGGGTTTTGCTACCTAGACAAATTAATTTTACAGTTTTGAATCTGTTCTCAAGAGATCTTCTATCTGCACAGCCAGGTTTAACCCTAGTGTACAAAATTCCAGTACAGTTCTTGAGCTTTAGTCACTGTTTGAAATACTTTAAATCTAGGACAGTCAATGTCAAGATGAGGAGCACAGCCTATATACATATGCATGTAACTAATTTATCTATGAGAAACTAGAGTAAAAAGTAATGGGGCAAAGGAAAGTGGTAATATAGCTGAGGAAGGGCTTTTTGCATTGGAAGCGTCCTCAAATAGAATCACTAATAGCTATCAAACAACTGGAGATAAGGGCATAAAAAGTGATCCTGGGTCATCTAGTCGTTTGTAAAAAATTCAGAGCTTTTTTAAATTGCTGTAGGTGCATTTAGTAACAGTACGAATGCATAGTATTTTTAAGCTACAGGTTTAAACTGTGGGTTGATACCATTCAGTGGGAGCATAGCTGTAAATTATACCAGGATACCATCTACACCTTGTTTTCATTTGGGACTGCTATGATTTAAAAACAGATGTTTGTCCTACTGTTTGCTTAAACTAGGTAAGACTGTTAGTCTATCAAAGCTGGCTTAGAAGACATGGAATTTAATTGCTGATGGCATGTGTACTCTTTCCAGTAATGGTTGGCATTATTTCCCATTTTGGCTCAAAAGTATTTCTATGAAAGGATGATGTTGGAAAGATGAGCTTTCTGTTTTGTAAACCATTTTCTTTTGCAGTAGCTTCACATTATCTTGCCATGGTCAAAGGGAGAGCATTGAGGGATTTGCCTTTTTACCTTCTACCATTAAAACTGTGCCTAATTACTGTACTTGTCACACAGACCTGTTGACTATGTCCCTGTTGCAGAGTTATCACTGGAAAACAGTTTTCATAGTAACAGTTTCTTTTTCTATCAGATTCTACCTGCCAGATATTTTCCTCTGTTTCATCTGAACTGTAGTGTAAAAAGAGTGTACATAGATAGCAATAAGCAAAAGAGTCAGATTAAAAAGTTGAACTTGTATGACTGAATAAGATCTGGTTTGCTAGAAGGACAGAAATGTCTCATAAGATAACTTGGGAATAGAATTACTCAGTCACCATCCTTTTAAAAAGAACACATCAAGAATTTTAGGCACATATATTTAAGTGTTGCAATTATAATAGGTCTAACATGAAGGGTTTTTTAACAAAGTGACTGTAAGAAGAAATTAATACAAGCTGTTTAGATCAGAAGTTTATTTCTTTTAAATTAATTTTGTTTGAGAAAATGTATTAAAGGCGCTTTTACTCTCAGTGATCATTCAGGTTATGTGCGCCCTTTGCCAGTGCCTCGTAGTTTGAATAGTGACATCTCATATTTTGGAGTTGGAGGCAAACAAGCAGTGTTCTTTGTTGGACAGTCTGCCAGAGTAAGTAAATGTATATCTTTATTTTAAGACATTTTTACATAGTCATATTATCCTAGCTTTTAATCACAGCATTAAACTATTTTATTATGTTAATTTTAAATCTTATTTTGATTTTAAATACTGTTTCTTTAATACAATCAGATGATAAGCAAACCTGCAGAGTCTCAGGATGTTCATGAACTTGTCCTTTCTAAAGAGGATTTTGAAAAGAAGGAGAAAAACAAAGAGGCAATATATAGCGGATACATTCAAAACAGAAAGGTAAGTAGCTTTCCTACTTTCTCTTTTTTAACTGAAAGCCTTTCCCAGCTTAACATGATTTCACTTTGTAATATTTTTGTACTACCTATTTAGGGATATATTTGTCTTACTGAACATTTGCAAATGTAAAGTGTAAAAGGAAACAATGGGAAACTTCAAGAAACTATATCATAAGGCTTTATTTGTATGTGATTCTTTTTTCTCTTTTCAGTTTGAAGGACAAAATGCCATATAATTTGATGTATCAGGTTAAGAAAAATATTTTAAGATACATTTCTAACAACAGCAGTTGTTTTGTCATGTATGAAACCTAAAGAAAAATGTCTGTTCTGTGACTTAGTAAAGAATAAATTAGAGAAACAAACTGTGCTTATGTAGAAGAAGTAACTGGCATATTGGAGAAAAGTCCAGCCAGATCAACAAAACCCAGTTTTTTCACAAGTCTTCACTAATTTTGCAAAATAAATGAACTGTTTAGTTTAAAACAAAAATGAACAGTCCTGATGGTTTTCATGAAGAACAAAAGATTAAGTGAAAAGCTGTAAGATAAGGAAGAAGACTGAAAAGAACTGTCCTTTGGACATTTTTGAGCAAGGACATAAAGGCAAAGATATAGCAAAAAGTGCAGATGGGAATGTAAGTGGGTGCTGTGTATGATGAGGTAATCAGACCTTGATTATAGTCCATATCTTGTGGGTAATAGCAGTGTTCTTCGCTTTTTGTATGGGTGAGAAAGGAACAGGTGGGAAAATAAGGTTTTTATCATGCCAATCTTGGGTCAGTGACTTGTGACAAAGAGTGAATCATCAGAAATATATGAGTTATATTTTTAATCTCTGTGTAATAGAGATAGGAAGGTAGAGTCACAGAAGTAGAAACTGAAAATAAAAGCGGACAAAATATGGGTTTTTTTTGTAGAAGGCACAAATGCTTTCCCTCCCCATTTGTATTATAAAAGGAGGATGGAAGTTATAAAAGTAGAAAATAAGCTAACACATTAGCCAGAGGAAGCTAGCTGAATGAGGTGCATAGCTACTACTAAAAAAATCAAGGGAGTGGTGCAATCAACTGTTTGAAAAGATGTGGTAATAATATAAGTTAATCTGACACAGTTTGAAAAGACCCAAACAATTGCAAGTAAAGTTCTATTAGAGGTAAAAAACAACTTTTAAATATCCAGGAGGGAAGAGATTATGTGAAGTACTCAAGTAATAGAATTGAAGTGGAGATAACGAATAGACAACTTAAGTCTAGGAAATTTTTACAAATCTTGGAAATAGCCAGGCCATATCAATATGAAATTAAATGTGTGAATTTGTCTCTTTAATGTATTGAAAAATGGCCTGCAGTGCACATGGGTATCACGCAGTGCCGTATTAAACATGATTAAATACATTTCTAGACTGAGCACTTCAAATGCTGTGGTGAAAGTGACTTGAAAATGGACTTGATCAGGGGTGTCAGATTCTTAGTTTGTTGATTTTAATTTGTAAGCTTTTATTTTAAGCATTAATCCTTTTTAATACTTGGCATCATATGTTCTGTATTATTTTCCTGTCGTTGGTTTTTTTTAATCCCTTTCAAAGCTGCGGGGAATTCAGAAATTCAGTTTACATTCCTGCTCTTATTATTTTACTTTTTGTAGCCATCTGACTCTACTCATATCACAAGTGATGATGAAAGATTTCTTCATAATCTAATATCAGAAGAAAGGGATAAAGAGAGTTTCACAGCAGTTGTCATTACAGGTGTACAGCCACATCACATGCAGTACTTGAAAAACTACTTTCATCTTTGGACAAGGCAGCTGGCGTAAGTTGGTGATTTTAAAGATTTGATTTAAAAGTGGACTACTAACAAAGATAATGATCAATTATTTCCTTTTCATACTTGGCCGTTGGGTTTATTCCTGTTAAGGCTCTTGATACATATTTTGTTGATGCCACAATTAGTCTTCCTAGCTAACTGATTTTACAGAAACTGAATGGGGGCCCCCCAGCTAAACAGTTTCAATGTCATGTTGTTGTTGTTATATCCGAATTTAATAATTCTATTAATGTAAAAATTACATCTCTGATTATTAGTAATGTCATAAGTTACTTTTCCCATAGCTGCACTGCTAACCTTGATATCTAGTTTTGTTTGTATTTACAGGGTTTGGGTTGGTTTTAGTTTTGTTTTTAAACAACAACAACAAAAAAGCTGCTGCTTCATCCCAGTTTAAAAGGGAGAACAATATATGATACTGTCCATTCAATACTAAAGCAGTATTATCAGTGGGCTTGCAGAGCCTGGAGATATCTCTGGTATCTGTGAATTGTGTGGGTTTATCTGTTAAGATCATCTGTGAATGTAAACTGAACTATGAAGTCATAGCCTAATGTTAAAATCTGGCAAACCATAGACCTTTATTTTCAAGATCTAATTTTACTTTGCTGTTACCTGCAGTATAATAATAATAATAGATAATATGAGGATTAATGTAAGGATTAGATAATACCTTATTATATGAAACATAATTCAGTGTTACATGTAAGAACTTGTGGCTGAAACCCTTTTTTAACCTCATGAAAATATAGGGGTACATCTACATTGGTAGATAACTTAGGTCCCTTGTTAGCTTCTAGGTACTCTTCTGGTGAACACCCTCTTAGGTGTGTATTATTTCATTCCAGTGATCTCTCGAAGGGAAAGAACTGCCTCTATTTGAGATGAAACCCAGATGCAATTATACAAGTATATGCCTCGTAGCTATTACAGTAAAACCAATCAAGTTTAGCTTCCCAGTGATACACAGTCCTGCATCACTATTTCAGTGTAATGACCTTTTTCTCCTCAAACACCTCCACATACTTTTCTGCCACACCTTGTGCCATACATGCATACCAGTTTCATTCTGCTTTAATGCCCTACAGCACAGCCCTCATTGTTTCAGATGCTTTGAAGTGGAGGGAAGGGAGATGAACCCCCAAAATAATTATGTTTTAAGGTCGTGAGAGCACCATTTGAAATCTGGAAGAAACGCAGACAAAACGCTAAGCAGTTTGGACATACCAGTCTGCTCTGCTCTGAAGTCCTGTGCCAATGAGACCACGAGAAGCTTTTGTCTGGGAACCAAGATTTCTCCTTGGGTTGCATTCCGTGCACTTCTGGATGTTAGAAGCAAAGCAGAGTAATACTTACTCTGTTACGACTTCGTCAACGTAACGCCACTAAACCTAATAGAGAGTCCTCCCTATAGTCCACCCAGGGGGACAGACCTCACGAGTGCTCAGGATATGGGGTTAGGGGGTTCTTTTAAGTCCTTTGTCACAACTGCACAAAGTTATATGTCACTTGCAGATGCATGTAACATCCTTCATTCATTTGGTCCCATTGACTTGTGTAATCTCATTTATCTGTAAATCACTTGCGTTGGGTTTAAGGACTCAGTCTTTGAAGTTGGAAGAATTAACTAGGTTGCTGAAAAGTTGAAGTAAATGGATTTAAATTCCTCAGTTTTCTCAAACTTCATATTTCTGTGAAAATAATTAATCTATCTGACCATGTAGATTTTTGGGAGTTTTCAAACAGAGTATCGTTATTTTTTTATAAATTACTTGTTTGTTAAAGATTTCTATTGTGATTAGATGATCAATACAAAACTGATATTGGAAACAATATGTGGAAAGCTTTTTTGGCTTTAGTTCTTTTTCATCTCCAGAGTACAGAACAAATTACAGTAGTTTTATTAGTTTGCACTTTGATGTAAAGGATCTGTAGCAGTGTAACAATTATAATTTTTTTCACTTATATGCATAATTTTCCAATTTATAATGTTCATAAATATTAAAAAATTTATCCTAATATGATTCTGCATGAAAGAGATGAGAGTTCAAAGGAGCAAAAAGGAGTTGTATGCTTTAGTAAATCTTCTGTACCAGATATACATGTTGTCATGGAGTTGATTTGTAACAATGCAGTGAACAAGCTATATTTTAGTAAAAATATGGTTTATTTAGATTTTTGAAAGGAATAATATGCAAATATTTTAATTTTACTTCCTGGGATTTATTTTTCATTTTTATTTCAGACATATCTATCACTATTATATCCACGGACCAAAAGGAAATGAAACTAATACTGTAACAAAAGACATAAGCCCTTTCAACAACATTGACATTCAGGTAAGAGGTTATATACTTACTAGTCAAAATTTTTTTTGATGGCAACTTACTTTATATTGTGCCTGTTTGTCTTTAATCATGCACTTTGAACTACAGCATTTAAAGATATTTATGTAATTTAATTTTTTGAAAAGTAATACTATTTATCATTGCGGTATAGCAACTAAGTCATTTTGCTAACAGTTAAGATAAATGTCACAAATGCTAGTTACTGTAGGTTTTTGGGTCTAAGGAAAATCAACTTGTTTTATATTTTTCCAGATTTCAATGTTTGAAAAAGGAAAAGTACCAAAGATTGTCAATCTTAGGGAGATCAAAGATGACATGCAGACATTGTATATAAATACTGCAGCAGACAGTTTTGAGTTTAAGGCACATTTTGAAGGAGAAGGTATAGTGGAAGGCATCATTCGATATCATCCCTTCCTGTATGATAAAGAAACATACCCTGATGATCCATGTTTTCCATCAAGTGAGTGAAATGTTTTGCTGCTCATCAGTCCTATAATAGGCAATCCTACTACTCTAACTGTTTTATTGAAATAAAAATAATAATATTCAATCCCTGTTTAAAATTTTTCCTTAGCTTTCCTTAGTTTTTCTGCTTGGCATTTCTTAAACAGGAAAAAGAAGTTAATCCTAATATTATATGTAGCTTAGCTTGATATCAAGTGTCCTGCTACTCTGTCTATCTTAAATAAGTGTAGATTATTCTTAACTTCGACTATGCTCAGTTTTGATGATAATATTAGGGGTTTTAAGAAATATATTCATGGAGACTGTCTTCTTTTTAATCAAGAATTAAATGATGATGATGATGATGATGACGACTGCATTATAGTAGAAAAAGGTGCCAGAGGAAAAAGGCCTATTTTTGAATGTTTTTGGAATGGAAGGTTAATACCATACACGACTGTGGAAGAGTAAGTGGTAATCTGTTTTTACAATGCAAACCAGTCTGTTTCTGTAATGTAAACCTTTTTATAAAAAAGGGTTTTAATATCTGTCTTCTTCTGTTTTAAGTTTTGACTGGTGCGCTCCTCCAAAGAAGAGAGGATTGGCACCAATTGAATGCTATAACAGAATTTCTGGTGCATTATTTACCAATGATAAGTTCCAAGTCAGCACAAACAAACTCACTTTCATGGATCTGGAGCTGAAGCTAAAAGATAAGAATACTCTGTTCACGAGAATCTTCAATGGACAGGTAATCATTCTGTTAAGTATTTCTTGTTGACAAATTTTAATGAGTATGATATAGAAACCTTTATTCAATGGGCATTTGTTCGTGCTGCTGATTACCTGGATTCTGAACAATTTTCACCTTGGGCACTTTTACAAGACTTTGTAGCAGACACTTCTGTTTTAGTGAGTTTTAGTGAGTACTAAAGTTTTAGTTTTAGTGAGTACTAAAGTTTAGTTTTAGTGAGTACTAAAGTTTAGTTTTAGTGAGTACTAAAGCTGACTTTTTTACACCTGTAAGAAAAAATAAAATTCAGTATGTTTCCTTTTATTTTCTTAAACAATGACTTTAGTTGTTACATAACAATTTTTGTGGAAAGACCCTCTTCATATAAGAATATGGTTGCTGGGGAAACACTTTCTCTGAAGTATAGCTTTCCTAGAATTTTGTAATGTTTCCAAGAAGAATCCATTTTTGTTTGAGTGCAGTTTCGCTGTATTCATAATTATTCACGCTTCTGGAGTTGACAGATTTAAATTTTGTAGTACATTAACAATATGTATTTATTTTGTAATCTATTTATAGGAGCAGCGAATGAAAATTGACAGAGAATTTGCTTTGTGGCTCAAAGACTGTCATGAAAAATATGACAAACAGATAAAATTCACAGTCTTTAAAGGAGTAACTACACGTACTGATTTACCATCCAAAAGAATGCAGAGCCCTTGGACAATTTATGCTGCAATAGAGTGGGATGGGAAAACGTACAAAACTGGACAGCTAGTAAGTTGGTTGTTTGTTTTGTAGTAGAGCGTTTGAACCCTATAAAAGGCAAATACTATGCATTTGATGCAGAAGTAATGTATTTACGTTAATTGTTGTCTTCTCAGGTGAAAACTGTTAAGACTCTTCCAATATTTTATGGATCTATTGAGAATTTTTTTTTGTATGGAGACCATGATGGGGACATATTTGCCACTGGAGGAGAGGTTCAAATTGCTTTGGTAAGACAAATATGAAAAGGATTCACACAGCTAGTGTGGATGGAATCTTTAAACATAATTCTGGGTCAGACATATTTAAATGACGTTGAAAATTACTGTGGGGGGTTTCTTTTGAGAATCGGCAATCTAGAAATAATCAAACTACTCAATTACATTAGTTTTAATGTAAATATAATAAGATTATTATTCATTATCAATGACCCGATTTGCTTAAATTTGCAGAAGAAATAGAGTATCACAGTTGGTATCAGTTGCATGTTGTGCATCCATTCTTAACCCTTGTGATTTCAGCAAATTTTAGTACAGTGTCTTGTGGTGTCACCGGGTAGTTATTCGTTATATCGCATTATGTCTATGCCAACTTGCTTAGTCCTTTGATAGACAGGTATTTCTTATCTGACATACTATAATCTGGCTGTTTATAACTGTACACAATTTTTTGCTTCAGGAACCTCAGGCATTGTATGCGGAAATGAAGACTATTCCAATCTCAAAACTAGACAGAACCGTGTCTGAAAAAGCTGTTAAAAAATACATAGAGGATGAAATGGCAAGGTAAGCTCTAAATTGTAATTACTTACTTGTAGTGTTCTTAATAACAGTTTTGGTATTTCTTCAGGAACAAAAAAAAAAAAAATCAGTTTTTATTTCCAAATGGGAAAGCTGTCAGCTGTTTCAGTAGAAACAAAAAAACCACAGAACTCAAACTCTGGAAGAAATAATCTGGTGTCGTCCTCCCCAGAAAAATAGCTTCATGTTTATTCTACTGAATATAAATTACCCGTTTTTTTTAACTCGCAGAAAGACTGTTCATTCTTTCTTTTTCACTAGACTTCCTGACAAATTAGCAGTAACATGGCCTGAAGGAGATGAGTTACTACCAAATGAAACAAGATTTGCTGGTACACCAATAGGTATATCTTTTTCTTCCAAATACAAAAAATTAAAATATCCATTTAAAAATATATTATGCATTCTTGTTGAAAAAACCAAGAATACAGAAACCTCCAATCACTTATAATACACAGCATATTTTAACAGTCCAACATTTTTCGTTTTACAAATAGGAGCGTTAAGAATAGAAATTTTGAACAAAAAAGGCGAAGCGATGCAAAAACTTCCAGGTACAAGCCATGGAGGTTCAAAGAAACTTCTTGTTGAACTCAAGGTTATTTTACATTGTAAGTATTTCTGTATATTTAACTGAGTCTTTACTATTTTAAAAATTGATAATGGATAATGCATTTTTTTGTGTGTATATGCATATAATATGTTAGAATTTGAAAGATGGATATAGCTGTTAATTTTAAGGACAATATCCCATCAAAGCATATAGCACTCCAAGCCACATTTCATGAAATGGCAATCGCTTCAATGCTGAGTGCTTGATGTCTTAATGCTATATTATGATTACATCTTCTATTACATGTAATGAGGGCCTATGGATTCCAAGCTACTTAATATACGTAAGAATATGGTTAAAATGGATACCATTTCTAACATAGAAATTCACACAAGCTGCATAAAAGTAGGGACCGCACTTGTTGAATATCTAATGTAAAGTCACTTAGGAATTTTACAAGATCGAGTTTATGTGAGCTACTGTTTCATGGTTTCTGTTGTATGCGTATTTCACTTAATATTTTTACACTGCATTTGCTGAGCTGTGTTCTTTCTGAGGCAGTTGAAATTAGTCAGTTGTGTGTTGAGCACAGAATTAGAACACTAAGTTCTCTGAAAACTCCAACCCTGCACGTGTGAAATAAATCTAAAATGTATAGAAACTTAGTCGTTTGCCTTGTTTCTTTCCATATACAATAGGAAAATCCAATTCCTTTGTATGATAAGAGTTGTAAAAATATCTTTCTGAAGCACTGAGGTGTTACTGTAGTGATGCATGTCAAAGGAAACTAAATGGAACTATCTTAGCTTCAGTTTAGTATTCTTGTCATAAGACAACACATGGTATTTTAGTGGCACTTGTTGTATGGGAATTGTCTGCTGTGCATGTCCATTGTCCAAAGTAGTGTGTTGGGGCATGAAGAAATTGGAATTGAAAAACAATGTTCACATAATACAGATTATCAGATTGTATTTGCCAACAGCCTCATTTAAATTGCAGGAACCTCTGTTAAAATAAGTAGGTGCTGTGGCAATCTGTGGCAATATTAAGGCATCTTTTCAAGGGGTTTGAGCTCTTAAGCAAACTGGTTTTATCGCCAAAGTATTTATTTTAGGACTTTGTTGACTGTTCTTCTGGCCAAACAATTATCTTGCTACTTCCCTTGTGTAAACCACAATCGGAGATGCAGTTGAGATGCGTCTGTCTCACACATGCACCATTGAATTCTCCCAGATCAGGAAAGCTATGGCTATTGGCTATTAATATGTAATTCGAAACAAAATTACAGATGTTCTTCCTCTGTCTGTACTCCCCATGGATTTATATTGTACCATAGCAGGGACATCTAGTTATCCATTGTTTTCAGAATGTTATACATGGAAACCTTGTTTACATGAGAAGCAAACGTTGGCATTGAAATAATCCTTCAAGTATAAGGTACCTTTTCCTCTTTAGAAAAACATTTGTTTCCGAAAAGTTTCAGACAATAAACAACTGCATTACTGCATTTCTTTTTATCCTGTGTAATCTTACTGCAGTTGCATTCTGTATTTATTATGCTTAAAATATAAATAAAATAAATATTAAGATATATTACAAATAACATAAAATATATACATATTTACTTTGTAAAATATTATATATCTTAAATATAGTAAATTGTAATATATACTTAATATATTAATGCCTCTTGAATGTGTCCCTGTATTTATCTTAGGTTATAGAACCAGTTACTAAAAATTGTTTTGAAGTTTCAGTGTGTTCTTAATTTGGAGCAAAAAAGGAATATTTTTCTTTCCTCCATTATACATTCAGTCAACTGCACATTTTTATCATGGCTCCCATTTAAGCAAGTCAAGTTGATAGTTGACCAGTTGCCAGCATGGAGTGCACAGCCTACAAGTGCTCAGACTTCACAGGGAACATATAACCAAAGAACTAATAAAATTCATCTTTACAAATCTGCTGCTTTCAGTTTAATGTGTCTGAGGCAAGCAATTTTTAATTAAAATGGGACTAGGTAGGGAAATCTTTTTTTTTTTTTTTTTTTTTTAATATGTAATCAACATGATTAAGTATGAAGCTGAATTTATATATATTAGATTTAGAGGTGATAGTAATACTTAATGATGAGTGGTAAGTAATACTTGAAAAAATGAACAATTACGGTGTAAAATCTAAATACATGTAGCTAATTGTTTGTTTTGCAGCACCTACTGGGAATAAAGAAATAATTTCCCATATCAGTCAGCATGGAGGCAAATGGCCATACTGGTTTAAAAAAATGGGTAAGTTCACATATATAATATTTTCAGTTTGTTTATAATTTTTCTTGGTTTGCTTTCTAATTGTATTTGTATTTCTGTTTAGAAAATCTTCAGAAACTTGGGAACTACACCTTGAAACTGCAAGTAGTATTGAATGAAAGTAATGCAGACACTTATGCAGGAAGGCCTCTACCATCAAAAATCTTTAAATTTACTATTATAGGTAAGAAATCTAGTCATTCCAATTTTCTTTTAGTGTCTCTATTTGAGTCATTGTATATCAAAATTATTCGTGTTTTCATTGAGCGGCAATTTTCAGCACTTGAAAGCAGCATTTGCATGTCATATATGAAGTATTTTCAGGAAAAAATGATTTTTGTGTAATAGATTTTGATCTCACCTGTAACATGTTGGCTGTGCTATACAGTTAGTTTTACAAAAAAGTGTTGGCAGAATCAGAAGCTTTTCCCTGATGCGAACTTTCCCAAATGTACTTAATAAAAATAAACTTTTACTTAATTAGAATCGCCCTTTTTCCTGATGCCATTGGCATAAATATTATTTCATAAAACCGGTATTCTTTAGGCCAACTTTCATGCATAAACCACAAAGAGAAACTCATTCAAAAACAGGTTATACATTTAAAATATACATGTTGAGACTGAAGTTTTTTGTTGGCTTATTTTTAATTAAAAGAAGAGTCCTATGCAAAATTAAATTCTCATTCAGTTATAATGGGTGTGTATCTTTGGATTAACCACCATAAAATACTTACTGGAATACCAGAATAGAAATAATACTGTTAAATATGTCTGATGTTACTCTTATCTTGCCAGACGCTCTTGTATGTATGTGGCCTAAAATAATGTGTCTGATCATATCTTCCCAACAAAATGCATAGATTCCGATCTTAATGACACTATTGAAGCCTGTAAAATGTGTTTGGTTACATTGTATTTCTGGTACAGCCCTGCTAGTAGGTTGTGTTAGGTTAACACTTGGACTCGATCTTAAAGATTCTTTCTCTAACCTAAATGATTCTGTGATTCCCTGAAGAAGTTTTATTTCTTCTGCTGAAGAGACTTCATTTCCAGGGAAAATAAGCATCTATTTATGAAAAAGGGTAGAGGCTATAGGCTAGTTTGTAGTTGCTCTTTCTGTCCAGAAATATGAAATACAATTAACTTTTTAAATTATAAAGGAGTATTATGTTAGCTGTAAATGAGATTTTATAGGATTAAAAACAAAACAGACTTTTTATTCCATATATCATAATTAAACTTAAAGAAAATCTGTAGTTATTTACTTACAAAATTAATCTTCAAAAATACATGCTAACTACAGATTATACATCCCCTGCTCTATGTTGTCACCAAGACTCACCCTTTTATGAAGATCTCTGGACTGCATGTATACTAACGCGTTTATGAAGATCTCTGAACTGCATGTATACTAACACATGTAGCATGGGGAATAAACATGGTGAATTAGAGACAGCAGGACCACAGCATTGCTAGAGTCATTGAGATGTGGTGGGATGGCTCACATAACTGGAATGTTGCAATGGATACAAGCTCTTTATGAAAGACAGACCAGGAAGACCATGAAGGTGCCTCTTATGTAAGTGAACAGCTGGAATGTTTGGAGCTCTGCCTGGCAATGGATGATGAGCCAACTAAGATCTTCTGAGTGAGGATTAAAGACTAAACCAGTATGGATGACACCATAGTCAGTATTTGCTATAGGCTACCTGACCAAGAAGAACAAGTGAATGAGGCCTTCTGCAGACAGCTGGAAGTAACATCTTATTTGCAGACTCTGGCCTTTGTGGTAGACTTCAACCGCCCTGATATCTGCTGGAGAGACAGCACAGCAGGGCATAAGCAATTCAGGGTGTTCCTGGAGTGCATCAATGACAACTTCCCGACTCAAGTGATAAAGGAGCCACTAAGGACGGGTGCTCTGGTGGACCTCATACTTGTAAACAAGGAGGGGCTCACTGGGGATGTGAAGGTTGAAGGCAGCTTTGGCTGTTGTGACTGTGAGATAGTAACGTTAAGAATCATGAAACGAAGGAGGAGGGCAAAAAGGAAGCTCACAACCCTGGACTTTGTGAGAGAAGACTGTGGCCTCCTTAAAGATCGGCCTAGTGGAGTTTCACGGGGTAAAGCCCTGGATGAAAAGGGGGCCCAAGAAAGCTGGTTGATATTCACAGATCACCTCCTCCAAGCTTAAATCTAGTCCATCCCAATGAACAGGAATCAGGCAAAAATGCCGGGAGGCCTGCACGGATGAACCAGGAGCTCCTGGCAAAACTCAACGCAGAAAAGTAGTATGTAGAAGGTAGAAGTGGGGACAGGTAACCTGGGAGGAATACAGAGACACCATCCAGGCATGCAGGGATGGGGTTAAGGAAACCGAAGTGCAATTGGAATTGAAACTGTAATCCTTGGCAAGGGATATTGAAGGTAACAAGATGAGCTTCTACAGATACGTACGGGTGACAAAAGAATGACTTGGGTGAACATGGGCCCACTATTGAATGAGGCAGGGGACACAGGACATGGAAATGGCTGAGGTACTGAACACCTTCTTTGCCTCAGTATTTACTACCAAGATGGACCTTCAGGAATCCCAGGCTGCAAAGACCTGTGGAAGTTCTGAAGCAAGGAATACATACCCTTGGTGAAAGAGGATCAGGTCAGGGAATACATAAGCAAACTGGTCATACATAAGTCTATGACCCATGATGAGCTCCATTAGGAGGAGTGCTGCCAGCAGGTTGAAGGAGGTGAGCCTTCTTCTCTCCTCAGTACTGGTGAGGCCACAGTTGCAGTACTGTGTCCAGTTCTGGGCACATTCCAACACAGAGACATGGACATACTGTAGAGAGTCCAGAAAGGGCCTTGAAGATGATGAAGGGACTGGCACAGGTTGCCCAGAGTAGCTGTGGCTGCCCCATCCCTGGCAGTGTTGAAGGTCAGGCTGGATGGCGCTTTGAGCAGCCTGGTCTAGTGGAAGGTGTCCCTGCCCATGGCAGGGGGGTTGGAACTGGATAATCT
This sequence comes from Cacatua alba, assembly GCA_024361745.1. Classification (NCBI taxonomy): domain Eukaryota; kingdom Metazoa; phylum Chordata; class Aves; order Psittaciformes; family Cacatuidae; genus Cacatua; species Cacatua alba. The sequence goes on along the minus strand of JANEMJ010022000.1, from coordinate 2,776 downwards.
ATGATTCTATGATCTCTCACATCAAGAAAGGCTGGGAGAGCTGGGGCTGCTCCACCTGGAGAAGACACACGCGTACCTTATCCATGTCTATAAAGACGTGAAGGGAGATTGAACACCAGCAAACACTTTTTTCACTGTGAAGTTGACTGAGCACCTCACTCTAGAGGGTGGTAGGTGCAGGTTGCCCAAGACATTGTGGGGTCTCCATTCACAGGGATATTCAGAAGCTGTCTGGACATGGCACTGGGCAGCTGACTTGACTTGAGCCAGGGGTGTTGGTTAAGATGACTTCCAGACAACCTTCCAACTTCAACTAGTCTGTGAGCTTTATCTACAAGGGGGACAGGGAGAGAGGAAGACAAAAAATACCACTTCCTTTGCATATAATATTAAATGGATATTTTTGCCACAGGTTCAGGAAGTAGAGCGAACATCTGTTTCCAAGAAGATCAAGAAAAAAATAGATGCTTTCAGTAGCCTTACATTTTTTCCACAAAAGTAGAGGCTTTGAATGCAAACCCTTTAGGCAGAAAAGAGTTCTTTGTAGCATATTCTTCTAAAAGCTTCTGCAAAAGTATTATTGGCAGAATAGAGAGAAATATTCTTGTATGATAATACATGAAAAATGTTTGGCATTACTTGAAAAGACTAATTATTTAAACATATGTCTGAAAACCTGGCATTGAAGTATCAAGATACTTCTGTGAAGTTCTAAGGCGGGGGGGGGAGCTCTTTCTCTGAATGAATACATAGATGAACCTTGTCTGCTCCTTCTTTTTATCTAAGCAAAAAGAGAATCTTAAAAGTTGCAAAGTTTCATTCTGTATTTAAAAAATTCTTTCTCAATAGAACTGTGACTTTCCCCAGCATGGCAGCCTTCAATTAAAGGTTCCCTTGGCCATAACAATTGAAATGAACAAATCTCCTCTGAAAGGAATAGACACACTAAAAATCGAATGGACTAACAGTTTGGAGCTTTTAACACGCTTTTGGTAGTTACTCACTTTGACAGTGCAGAAGTTGTTTTACTGTTATTTTTGTCAACTCATTTTACAGTTTTATCATTCACTTGTAAACAAAATTGTAAACACTGCAAGGTTGAGGTATTTTTGTTATTGCAATCAAGAAATAATTTTGGCCAATAGAAGGTAACATTTTCCCTCCCTCCATGCTTTTCACATCTCTTGTGCAAAAGAAGCTCTCTGATAATGATACTAGTAGGTGTTGAAAGTAGCTGTTGATTTGTGTCTGAAATAATTTGCTAGGATATTTATCTACCGTTTAGGTCAGCACTGCATTGCTTCTTTTTTCAAAGGCCAGTTGGTCAAGATAGTTTGATTCCACAAAACATTACGCCGATTTGCAAGCCCTCATTTGTATCACACTGTTTGGTCTCATTTTATAGTACCTAATTGGAGGCAGCCTAACAGGGCTGGATTTCACAGGAAGGATTTTCTTACATTTCTTTTTTCAAATGCGCATCATTACTCATCTTTGTCTCTCATATTTGCGATAGTTGTAGAACAAAAATTTTTTTGTTGCATGAATGAATTTATTTGAACAGAATTAAAGCAATTAAATGTTTAAGAAAAGCTGTCCACAGGAACTTGTCTGCTTTCAGGTGCTGTATGGATGTTCAAAGTATTTTGGAAGTTTTAGCTGTCCTCTTATGTTTCTTATGCCATAGTCTACTGCTATTATGTTTTAACTATTGCTTTTATGTTAGTGTAATTTAAAATAGAGGATCAGTCAATAAACCATGATTTTGGTTACAACAGTATTCTGAACAGCCTGTTTACTTTGAGGCTGAAAACCACTTGATTTAGTTGCCATCAGTAAGAGAAAGCCAGCAAATAGACATAATTCCTTCTAAAAATGTATTATTCTTTTCTCTTAGAGGGCAAACCAGAGAAATTTTCAGTTGGACTTTTGGAGCTTCCTTTCCGAATTGGAGTACCTTTTAATATTCCTTTGGAATTGCAGGATGAATTTGGTCATGCAACACAGTTGACAACTAGCATTAAACCAATTCTTGAAGCTAGGTAATTCAGCCATCTTTTGGGGGTTCTTGGGGGAGAGGGTTTGTCCTTTCTTCATGCGACATTGATACAGTAATTCTTTGGGGATTGTCTGAGTAATATAGTGGATACTTTTCGCATAAATTAACTGGCATTTTTTTCTTTTATTTCCATAAGAATATCTGAAAGTATCTTGTATAATAAAACACTGTTTATTTGTAAATTGATTCTGGTTTTTTTTTATATGTTTTTCTAGTGGATTGACATTGCAGTATGAAGGAGTAACTACAGGCACGAAGTGCGTCATTAAGGGGGTCACTGCTAAAGGCTGTATAAATAGTTGCCAGGGCAAGGTAGGCTAATGAATTTAAGCTTGAATTAACATATTTAAGGAAAAAACAAACCAAACAAATAAACAAAAACCACACACACACAGAACAAATAATTTTTGTGTAAAATGGATTGTCACATAGTGTTAGCTAAGTTTGGCCTACACTAATGGCTACTGGTATTTGTTGGGGTATTTTCAAATGATCTCTTACAGCTTTGCCTGGAGCAATTTGTCTTTCCCACAGCTGCATGCTCTTAGCTGGTGGGACTGGGGAGGGAGCAGCTGAGCAACACTTGGGTACGTGGTAGAGTGTACGCAGCATGCAAAATCACAGAAGACAGCATTAAGTCAATGCCATCCAGAGGGACCTTGACATGCTTGTGAGGTGGGCTGATGCCAACCTTATGAAGTTTAACCAGGCCAAGTG
>JANEMJ010021997.1:8624-21916 GCA_024361745.1 Cacatua alba | reverse complement strand
TCCACGCAGTCTTCTCTTCTCCAGGCTGAACAGCCCCAACTTTCTCAGCCTGTCTTCATACGGCGTCCTCTGGCATTTCTTGTTTTTCCCACAGGAAGAGAAGGAGCCCAGGATAAGCTCAACCCAGCTCCTTTCCATACCTCTATATCAAAGCTGTAGAGCTGAACGTGCTCTAAAATGAGTTGGGCTTGCCCAGCAGCGTTCATCCCAATGCTTGGGACTCCTGAAGGTGGCACTTGAGTCCATTTCTGATGGACTGTGTTGTCCTGGGAGGTGTGAGCAGCCATCTCTACTGACTGGTTCAGCCAGGAGATGTTTCAGTCTTCCTAAAGCAGAAAGCAATGTGCATTCATCAAATACCATCAGTAGTGTCCTTTTCAACAAAGGAAGCTCAAACAAGAAAGCGTATGCAGTGGCAATGCTGTTTTTCTGAACAGAACTTGCTAGTCCTGCTTGAAAATGAGCCAAAAGTAAGCCCAGCAATGATGATTTCAAACACATTCTCAAGACAAATTCAGTAGCTGCAAGTTCTGAGCCCAAAGCAAAGGCTTCTTAGTCCTGAGCTTAATTACAGAGCAACTTCTTAAGTTGGACTTTGGTCTGGTGAGCAGGGATGACAGTTGTCTTGCAACAGATAGGTTTATCTTCCAAGATGCACAATCAGTGGGCAGCACTCACTATCACTCTGCCCCAGTCACCCTCCTCCATCCGCAGCCACAGGGAGAGAGAAAAGTGCTGAACATCACTGATGTACTCTGCTGTCCTGGGTGCCCAGAAAGACCAAGCAATTCAACTGACTGACAGGCTCAAGATGTACTTATGCCCTATCACAGGAGCATAGGCCTGGAGAGGGATAGCTCTGTTTAGTTACTTTCTCTCTGGACAGCTGTGCCTGTATTCCCTACCAGAACCCTACCATATACATATTTAGAGCTAATAATCATGTTCTTTCCCAGAAATAGAATCATAGAATGGTTTGGGTTGGAAAGGACCTTAAGATCATTCAGTTCCAACTCGCTCCCATGGGCAGGGACACCTCACACTAGACCATGTCACCCAAGGCTCTGTCCAGCCTGGCCTTGAACCCTGCCAGGGATGGAGCATTCACAACTTCCTTGGGCAGCCTGTTCCAGTGCCTCACCACCCTCACAGTAAAGAACTTCCTTCTTATATCTAACCTGAACTTCCCCTGTTTCAGTTTGAACCCATTAGGAAAGGAGATTTGCTGTACAGTTCCAGGTTGGCCAGTGAGATTATTTCATTCCAGCTCCTTCAGGTTTAAAAGTTCAAACTCCTTCTGCTGTGATCTAACATCCAGCTCCTCCAAGGCATTGGCATACCCTATCCTCAATACATCCTTGTAGACCACTGTCCTCAGAGCCAGGCCCTCCTTGCCATTTGCACACATTTAGCTTTCCTCTCCAGCTTTGGCTTATCTGTTTCCTATTAAGGTGACAGTCTCTTAATTAAAACAAGCATTTGGAGAGGCAAAAGACTCTCTGCATGTTTATCTCCGGCACTTGACTGATTAAATAACAACTTGGTGCCTCAAGAAAGAGCAACTCCATCATCTTTCACAGCTATGTACATTTTCTGGTGTGAAGTGTATCTCCTGATGATCCTTATGTTTGATATATCCTCATATCCCCAGGTATCTGTACAAGCACACTAGATACAAACAACTACGTGGTATACAAGTATGGCTCATTATGATGTGTGAGGTTTCTGTTTAGGAATGATTTCTGAACAGCTTTGGGACGAGAATAGCTCATGGTTGACCTACAAAAGCTTTCTTCTATGAAGCAATATCTTTTGTTGTCCTTGCTGTCCTTCCCTGCACCTTCTGCAGTGCATCTTTTAAGAAGTGTGCACGCAGTTGCCAGAATCATAGAATCATAGAAGCATAGAATCATTGAACAGTTAGGGTTGGAAAGGACCTTAAGGTCATCTAATTCCAACCATAACAAAATTAATGTCAGAAAGGACATCAAGAAATCCTTTTTCCCCAAAAAAAGTCTTGAGATTATATCTGATTGCTCAGGGCCTTGTCCCATAATTGGTTTTTAATATCTCCACGGATGGAAGCCCCACAGCTTTTATGGTGAACCTGTTTCAGTGTTTGAACTGGCATTGATAGCAAGGAAATGTTGGCAATATTCAGCCCAGTCTTCTCTAACCATTGGATTACCACATTCTGGAACATTGGCTGAGCATCTGCCAACCTGGACTTGAATAGCATTGTATCTCTGTCCTTTGTGTCTCATCATCAATATCTCAAGCTAGTTCTTTCCCAGAGTTTTGGCTCCAGGGACTGACTGCTTTCAGATTGATTGCCCATGGTCACTTCTAATTCAGATCCAACTTCAGAGTGTTTACAGAGGCCTCATGGGCAACAAGGTGGAAAACACTTCCTTCAGCCTTTCCGCCCATTAATGCAAACCTTTACTGCTACCATAGAAAGGAAAAGTCTGTGGATCAAACCAGCCATCTGAAGATACTTCCCACAGTTCTTTCCATCTGGAATAACTTGGAAAAAGGGAGGAAGTTTTGACACCTTCTTGGAGTTTTGCTCGTTGGTTTGGGTTTTTTTTTTCAAATCCTTCTTTATCAACACTTGAAAAATATCCTGTTTTCAGGTTTCCAGATGGCCCCAGCTCTATGATTATTTATTGTGTGGACACGAGAAGGCTGGTTGGCAGTAAACAAAGGTCCACAGATTTTCAAAGGAATTCATACCACTTGTTGAAACACTAATTAAGTATCATACAGACTAGATGCATGCTACAGTGATTGCAAACGCTTTGTGTCTCAAGTGCTATCGTAGCACAGACATTAACTTTATCATTTTCATTTCCTTACACTCACCCTCTCTTCAGTTCCGCCCGAGTGATTTATTTGGGCTTTTCAAGTGGTATAAATTAGCATAAATTGAAATGTCAATATCAGGGAAGAGGGAAAAAAAAACCAACAAAAACCCCCAGACAAAAAGATTTAGAAACTAATCACTGTTGGGGAAACTTCAGTTTCCTGAAGAGTTCTTGTTTTAACTAAGAAAGCACCTTTGCCACTAAGAAAATGCTTACTTTTACCACTTCAAAATGCTATGACCTCAAGTAGTTCAGTTAGTCTCCTAAAGCAGAAGACTCTATTGTGGGAGTGGATAAATCTCATTATTTATATGGGTAGGAGAGATGACAACATCACACAGAGCCCTGCTGGGTGATGGTTGTACTGAGTGTAGATGATGGGTTAATGCTGATTGTGACATCCCTGCCTGTGTTTAAGACTTGGTCAATCACAGAATCAAGGAAGAAACAGCCAAAATAGCACCACAGCCTCCCTGCTGTTATCCAGGTCTCATCCCAGAGGAAGGGTGGAGAATATCTCTCTGTTTGAGGCTTACACAGAAGAAATTCATGCAGTTTTAAAGGTATCACATTGGACAGAAGCAGACCATAACAAATTACCTTTCTTATGAGCAACTCCTTGCTCCAGGTACAGACAAGCATCTAGACACTGAAGAAACCCAAGAGAAAAAGATGGTCCCTAATACAGTAAACTTTCCAGTGTCAGGGATTAGACATACAGACAATGGTGATGTGCTAGATGATACTGTTTTACAAAGGCGAGGGTCAATAAGCCAGTGCTATTTCTACTTCATCTTGTTCATTCTCTGGTCTTTAGGAAATCCTCCATTTACCATCACCATCTGTGACATGAAACCAAATCTAAGAGCAACCATTTGAGAAGTCGTAAGTACGCAACAGAGAAGCAAAGGTGCTTTTCCTGTAACCTTATCTGTATGGAAAGGAGGGTGGCTGCCTTCCTTCACTGCTCATCAAATATCCAAGCACCGTTTGACCAAAAGTGCTAAATAAGAGCTAAATATCACATTGTACAGTGATGGCTGTATTAGCAACCTATGTAACTAGAAGCAGCCAGGAAACAAACGGAGTGCCTGGAATCCATTTTTATATCACAGCACAATCACTTCACATCAGCTGCTGCACTTTTGCAGCCTGGATGCTGTAGCCACTGATTTTCCACACAACTGTGACTGTCTGACCTCATGATCTTCCTGCTCAAAATTCACTGTGCCCATCTCCCATCCGTCATCAAGTGCTTAGACCATAAATGCACATGTCCTTAAGTGCTAGTCTTTGATTATATGCAGGTTTGCTTTTCTCTCGTGCTGTTACTCTATGGCAAAGAGAGGAGCAGATTTCCAGAGCAGGAAACATTTGAGACCTGGGGCTCCATTATTTCAATACTTGTAGGTGCATTATTGCTCCTCGAGGCTCATTACTTCCTTCACCTTCAAGGAAATTGGAGGCCTTGAAGGGATCAATAAGTACATTATTACTCTTGTTCAATTACATTCCTGCTTGATGCTGAGCCATCTGAAGGAAGCCATTCATTGGATTCAGCTTCCACAAGCTGATTGCTACACAGCCAGGCAGCTTAGCACTGAGGTGGTGCCAGTCATCCCCTCCTCATACACGGCACACTGCCTCCAAGGGTAATCAGAACACGTTGTTATCTGAAAGGCAGCAATGAATATATTAGGGACGAGGCGTAAAGACAGTAAAACTGCTGAATATTCTTTCTGACAACCTATGAGCTCTCCAATTGCTCAACTGTAGAATTGTAGAAGCGTTTAGGGCAAGAGAGATTTTATTGCTTATTAGTTGCTTTGTTCAGCGCAAAGTTCTCTCTCCAGCTCATTTTAAACAGGGAAGGATTCCCACTTCCTAAGGCACACTGTTAAACATCTTTGTGTGCATGCCCTATTTTTATAGCATAAAGAGAGACAAATCTGGAGCCAGCTGTTAGATTATGTGCCTATACAAGTAAAACTTCTCAAAACAGGAAACCTGTTCATTTTCCAAATGAACAAAGAGGGGAACTGTCTCCCCAAACTACTTGTCTGTGTTGGTGACCCTAAGCCCAAAGACCATGTTCTCATCTTGGTTAAATTGGCATCGACCTACTCATTTTCCATCATAGCCCAGCTAACTCCCAGTTTGCAGCTGCAATACCATAACCCTTTGCAATCCCTATTGCCATTAGTAGGCACTTGAGACAAGGCTAGTGACAAGACTTAGCTTCAGTTTTCTTTGGGAAGAAGAGGCTTTATGACGATCTCCAACCCTTTACCCTGTCAGAAGCTTTCTGCTGGAGGAATTTTCTTAGTCATACAAAGATCTAGGTGTTCATTTCAATCTGAAAGCCTTCAAAGTTTGAAATAGAAATGAGAAACTTATTTTAGCAGAGGACAATTAACTACTGGAGCTTATTATGATGGGATGAAAGAAAAATATCCACTGCTTGAGCCCCTTGAGAAATCGAAGTTTCTAAGAAGAGTGGTGATAAATCATTAAGCAGCAACCTGAATGAGATTATAAAACCATGCAGAGCATCCACCTAAGACACCTTTCTCCACACCCTGAGCCTTTGTATCTGTTTATTCTTCTGGTGGATCTGACATTTGGAGCACAAACACATCACACAGTTTGAGCTTTACAAATAAGAGAATCCTCACAAGCTTTTGCTTAAAATAAAATCCATTATAAGGTATCTGTGCCAATCTGGAGGCTTTTAACAAGATTTTTACAGGCAGGTGTGTGTTTTTGCTGTAAGGAAAGATGCAGAAATCAGCAGGATATAGTTAAGCTGCAGCACAGAAAGGGACAAACACATTATCCTTCCAGTTCATCCTACTGTCGGACTTTACCCACTCTGCATTATCTCACTGTCAAGAGACCAGTGCTTCATTTCAGCATCTCAGGGAGAGATGACCTAAGGATCTGTTTCGTAGATAGACAAAGGGAGAAGTCCCACTTCAAGCAAAGAAAGCTTTGGAGGGATTTTCTAAAACATCCTTACAAACGGGTGTAAAAATGCAGTTGACATTTAAGGAATTATTTCTCTTTCTCTTCTTGTTCAGATATATTTACCCAAGACACGATCTTCGGGATACCACAGGGAAATGGAATCACTCTTTACTTCCTAGGATCATAAAGTGATTTACAGTCCAGGTACTCCAGGCTATGACAAGGACCAAAGGCAATTGAAATGTCCTTGATTTCTCCTGCTTCCTTCCTGAAGAATGTCATCATTCCCTAGGGTTTTAGCACTAAAAGTATTAAATTTCTGAGAAGATGTTTGAAAATGTTTGGAAGTGGAAGTAGACTGAATAATCTTTCCCCATTTCTGCACTGGCTTTCTATTACATGGCTGGACCAACTGCCGGACCCAATGGCAGTAGACAACTACTGGCCTATGTGAAGCGAAGATGTGAGAAGGCCCAATGCAATGCCATAGGAGACTCAAGTTTTCCAAAAAGTGTGCCAGTTGCAATTCATATTGAAACCTCAGTGCCTCTTTCTTCCCCAGAGGAGGATGGAAACCTGGTTTTGTGGCAGCCACATTGCTCAACCATCAGCGCTGGAGTGGGAGACTCCAGGGGTCCTGTGAGATACTGACAGGGAGCCATCCATCCATCATGCTGCTCACAGGGCGCTGGGCTTGGAGCAACCTGGTCTAGTGGAATGTGTCCCTGCCTATGGCAGGGTGTTGGAACTGGATGGGCTTTAAAGTCCTTTCTAACTTAAACCATTGTATGGTTCTATGATGCTAAGTAGAACAAGACCATAAGCAATTTGCTGAATGGAAAAAAAATCAAACCAAAACACACCAGAGCCTTCCTCAGGATGCTGCAAATGACACAAACCAGCAATTCCAGCAGCAGGCATGTTTTCCTCAGCATTTCCCCCACCACTTCTCCTTACAAATTCAGTGTTTCCTCGGCTGTGTGGTATTCCTTGGTTCCCAGAGACTCGTTGCTGCCTGTCAGACAGCGAGCTGTTTCAAATTGTATCCTGCCCCATTGCAGGAAAATATCCTGTCACTGGTTTTGACTAACCTCAATTTCCTTTGAGACATCTCTTCCTCAAGTGTTCATTTTAGTAACTGTGTGATTTTCTGGATGATCTGATGCTTTATAAATAGCAAAAGTTACCTTTTAGTAGAGAAAGAACAAGTAGAAAGCTAATCTTTACTGCACAAGAATTGCAGCCCTTAGCTAACACAGTGACAATTTACAGATGCTGCTTTGAAGGAATGACTTGGAACAGGGCCTATCTTCCCTCTGCACAACAAAGACTAATTGCACCTCAGGAGCAACACTCAATAAATGTATTAATTAATCAAATTTATTTAGGAAGATACCAGAGAGAATGGTACCCAGGCAATTTGGCTGAAAAACTGTTTCTAAGACATCGAATCACATGCTATTGATTACAAAAGCAAAGGGGCACAGATACACACGGTCCCTGCAAACCACAGCCTAGATTTACCTTTCCCATTTCAAAACACTGCTCTAAAATACCTCTCTGGGTAGATTCGTTTGATGAGGAGAGATTTATAGCAGCAGTTTCCCACAGCTCATACCCGTTTCACTCCAAAGTAGCTCCGGTTCTGAGCAGTAATAAAAAGTAAATTACATTTATTAAATCCCTTGTTCCCACCTTTAAGGGCTGCCAGTAACAGCATTTTCATAAAAGGAAATGTCTCTCTCAGCTCCAAATCTTTCCATTTCTGTTGGAATTTAAAGTGGGGAATAATTTCTTAAGAAAAGGTTTCTGCCATTGGCTGACGTTTGTGTTAGGCCTGGTTAACATTTAATACAACGCTGAACACACCATGCTGCATGTCAAACTCTTCAAAGACTAGATATTAGATGAATACCATATGAGCAAGATTTCAATTTACTGACTATTCATTGCCATTGCTCCAGAGACTGTGAACTTTCAAATGAATTTGTGGTCTGAGGGGAGTTTTAGATGCATTCCTATCAGAGGAGAGGCAATGTTGGAGGAGATGAAGTCCCTCTTGGAAGCAGAAGGGGTTGAGATGCCTGTCAAACAGAGCACAAACCCCACATATTGGCTTCACAGTGCTTCTTGGCCACTTGTCTACCTCAAGAGCACCTGTACAGGCCAAGATCAGAGCTCCTGGTGTCCTACTCCAGGGTATTACAAGCACAGTGTAGTTAAAGATGAGTATAAGGGAAGGTCATACAGAAAATGGTTCTTCTCTGATATACCCTCCCATGATCTGCTTTGGTGACTACACTGATTTTAGGAACTTCCCTGCCTGGAGATAGGACCCAAGGCATTGTTGACATGCGCCATGTGTTTAATAACAGAAGATCCAATAAACTAATATGCTTGCTGGATGAGTGCCTCTATCATACCAGTCCTGTGGGAAGCAGTGGATCTCAGTGGAAGGACAGGAAAGGTGTTTTGTTCCTCATTGTTCTCTGCTCTGTGCAAAGACCTCATCAGTCCTTCATTTCACCACTTCATTACTTTCCATGACAACTAGATCATCTTTATGAACAGGCAGAAAACAATCCCAAGTCAGACCACAGGTTTCTTGCTTGAGCAGCTTGAAACCACGGTGGATCCTCATCTCTTGCAATTGGGAAAAGGACTCTCAGTCCCACTCTAGACTCTAAGTCTCTGTCTCTACCCACTGTAGATCCTGTAGGACTGTGAGATTGCATTGTCAGTGACATATTCATCACCCAATGAAACAGCTTCCAGGAGCTGTGCTCTATACGAATACTAAAGTCCTAGCAGAATCTCTGGCCCATTTGGATGGATAGCACCCCACCTTCCCCCTGGAAAAATCTGATAAGACCAACTCCTACCAGTGTTTTCTGCTCAATCCTAGTATAACAAATGCTGGTTCTGCTTTTAGATTCTCATCATCATCTTTAAAGTCCTTAGAAAAACATATAAGACCTCCTCAGCAAGCCCATTTTTCTCCTGCAGAGCTGCAACAGCTGTAGTTAACAGAGATATAAGGGCTGAGACTTTGCCAGGATGATGGATGGTTATTGACTCTAGAATTCCCTGAAAGTAGTTGTATGATGCAGTTTATGTCCAGCAATGGCAGTACATTCACCAACAGTGATGGAAAGAGACTCACTCTCCAAATTTATCTGGGAAAAAGACTGTCCTCACAGACAAATTAATTCAGGTTATCAGAGGAAGGCAAAGGAAGAGGAGCAGACTGTGTACAAATCTGTTGGTGCCATAATACTTTGATGATGAATGAAAGGATGATTAACAACACCTATAGAAGCAGTAAACCTGCCTCCAGGTCTTAAATTTTACCTATTCTTAATTTAAATCACTCATTAGAATACAATCACCTCCAAATAAAGAGAATTGTTAGCTTTTTGGACACCTACATAGGAATATGCATTGGAACTTAGTGTTCAAGGCCAGGTTGGATGGAGTCTTGGGTGACATGGTCTAGTGTGAGGCGTCGCTGCCCATGGCAGGGGGTTGGAACTGGATGATCTTAAGATCCCTTCCAACCCAAACCGTTCTATGATTCTATACACAGGCTTGAAGACAAGAAAGGAAGGATACCACCCAGCTATGGGATATTTTGTTTATCTGCTAGTTTGGTTTTGGACAGAGTCTTACTGGGATTTGACCAGAAATCATTGATGACATTTGCAAAGAGACTCTAAAATCTTTTCAGGTCTCTTCCAAAATAAAGTCTGGCCTGTTAGGCAGTGCCTGTGCTTACACACAGGGGTACTGATTTAACTGTGACTCCAGGAGAAGAGTGCTGCAGGGGCTGAAAGGGTGAAGCTGCCATGGATTTATGGAGGGAAAAGCCCTTAGGTCATTTATCTCTGAAGATGAAGTACCTTGTATTCACTGTACACAAGGGAATATCAAGAGTATTGTTCTATTACTATGGTCTTAACCCATTTAATGTCTGACTAAGCAAAAATAAGAGAGAAAATAAAGCTTTTAGAAATTAAAGAGTATTAGATGAAAAGTTAGTTTTAACATTGTCCCTCTTTTCATTTACCTGCTTTAATCTTCAGGTGTAAAGGGTCTCTGCTTTAAAATAATTGGGATGTTTTTATGGGAAGATCACAGAATTATTGACCTTAGCAAGGAAATCACCTGCTCCAACCCTCTGATCAAAATAGGGCCAGATGATAGAGCAGTTTGCTGAGCTGAGTTTTGAATATCTCCAAGGAGGGAGACACACAACCTCTCTTGGCAACCTGTTCCACCGTTTGACCATCCCCACAATAAAGTAAGCAAACAACAAACAAAACAAAACCAAACAAACCTTATTTTCCTATATTTCCCTTTCTGCCTGTTGTGTCTTGTCCTAACCACTGAGAAGAATCTGACTTTGTCTTCTTTACCTCCCCACAGCAAGTATTTATACACATGGATAAGGTCCCCCTGATCCTTCTCCTCCGCAGGCTGAACAGTCCCAGCTCTCTCAGCCTGTTCTCGCATGTTAGAAGTTCCCATCATTATTCTTCTCCAGCATTACCATGTTTAGATAGCTGTGAGTTGCTACCACAGAATCCTCACCCCACCTGCTTGAACACAAGCTTAAGATTCTGCTTGAAGACAAGCCTAAAAGCCACTCAGGAAGGAATAGAGGATAGAAAGGAAAGGGAATGCAGCTTCAGTCTTCAAGTCTTTCTTCTTGGTGGTTTCACAGGTGGGAAATTGCAAGCTCAACAGATGGTCTTTGCAGACATTAAGAAAGCACACTGCATACAAGAAAAGGGAAGGCACCTTAGATCATAGAATCATAGAATATCTCAAGCTGGAAGGGATCATCAAGTCTGATGGGAAGCTCAAGCTTGTAGAGGTTGTGTTCAGCATGGAAAAGTTGGAAAAGGGGAGACTGAAGAAGTAAGGCAGTGTCTCCAGTAACAGAGTGCTATAGCCAATGGGGTTCAGGTGAGGACCAGACATTGAAAGCAGCAGTGAAGTACTGCTGGAGGTCAGTATGACAGAAAGATAAGTTAAAACATGTGTAAAGAAACAGGGCTTACGCATTAAGGACTTCCTCCATGAGTAATGGCAGCAGACATGAGCTCACTACGCCATAAACTTCATAACAGCTTTACAACACAAAAGCTTGTTTCCCCGCATGTCTGCTTTTCCCACAAAGCCAGACATGCTTTTACCTCTTGACCTGGCTGTCTTTCCTTCAGCACTGAGTAAAACCAGCCCACACTCAGCAAAGATCCAACATCTCTTCTGGAAAGCATAGAGATGAATTTGCGAAGTGGTGTGGTGGAATCCTATACTACTGAAATACGTGTACCATCGCCAGGACTGTGAGATTAAATGTTTCCATAGCACTCAGTTGCCTGAATGCTTTATTTTTCCCCCTTTTTCTCTTTTTTTATTAACAAATAACTACATTTCCCCTGGACTCCCAGATGATCTCCAGGTAGCACTTCACTGGCCTACATGTTTTTTCTCATTACCAGCTCAACACTCAGACTGATGTCTGGGGTCCCTGCCAAACTTCCCTCTCTTCTAGTTGAGAAAACAAAAAAGGATCTGCTATTTAGATATGGAGGATTCATTTTTCATTTTGGCATTTCTATGACTTTTTTTTTTCCCCACATGTTCAACGTTTCCAAAAGAATTTGAACTAATCTGAAGTATAATATACGAAGGAAAGTGGGTGAGGAACAACGTCTTGCTGGGAATTTAAGTTGGAAGCCTTTGTGGTACAGGGTTTTTGTACACAGTCTGTTGCTGAAGAGTCCTGCTTTTGGTGACTGTAGTTGCCATGGATTTGGGAAAAGCTTTGTGTCTGACATAGCTGAAAACAGGTTCTTGGAGGAAACCTAATTCTCCGGGCATCGGTGGATTTTAACACCAAGATACCCTTTGTAACTTTTCTCTGTACAGTGATTTTAGAGTTATTACTCTAGAGAAGTACTGGGGGAAAACCGTGGTTTTGTGTCCATTTCCTTGAAGACAAATGAAGGGGAAAAAAGGGCAAGTTTCTGGTCACCTCTTTTCTGACCATCTCTCTACTTGTAGAACCGTCACCTGGTCTTTAATAGTCACAAATAACTTTGAAGAAGCGATCTGGTAGAAAAGCATCCTGCATCATTCCTATGGTTTTAATTAGCAAACAGAGCTAAGATACGCTGAGATCATTTATTCCTGTTTTTCAGCTGAATAAAACCATTGACTGACACAACAATACTTGCCTTTTTTTGGATCCCTGGTTCAAAATGATAGCAAACTACGTCAAAGCTCAATGTGAGGGTGCAAGATACCCATTCCTGCAATTAGACATGGCAGCCACATTAATTAGTCATCTCAGCAGAGATGGTGGTGATTATAAATGTAAAGTGTCTGGCTCACAACTGTAACAAAGCCAGAAAATAAGCCAAAAAGACTTGTGGGAAAGAGATAATATTTTAACTATCTCTGTTTTGGAAACGTTCATCGATTGTGAAATGCCATAGGAGTTAAGAAAACATTTTATCTGCTAAAACTGATGGAGTGTTGTTTCTCTGTAGAGAGGAAATTCTTGCCTGTTGCTATTTTTTGTTTCTTCAGAAAAATTCTCTCTCCAGAGACTATACCAGGATTCAAGCCCTCTTGAACCATTGCTACCAGCCATAAGCTTGAATATCTTGTTTTGTTTGTTAAGGAATAAACTTGTTATTTTGTCCCAGTTAGTTAAATTAACTTTGCTTTCTGCACTGATCCCCTAAGCCCAGCAGAAAACAAAATATCAGCATTCATTTATAAGAGAAAAAGCATCAGAACTGAAAGCTGGATTTTACCGGGCTTTTTAGCAAGAGTTTTTCTTGCTTTTGCAATAATAAAAGGAAGCCAACTGACTTACCTGCCCCCCGCCTTTTGGTTCAGGAACATTTGCCTTCATCATGGGTCCAGGATGAGCAACGCAACCTCCCATAGTTTGATTCCTTTTCCTATATGCCTTCATCACCCTCTGACAACCCAAAAGTTGTGAACCTTTTAAACTGTGGTTTTGGAAGATGTGAACGATTGGGTTTCATTTTCTGGGTACACGCTAAAAATATGGGGTTTGAGAGCTTATAAAAGGAAAGAGAAGTAATAGGGGTTGGTAACTTGTGCACCTCTGCCTTCCAACCCCTGCTTTTCTCCTTCAGCACAGCCAAAGATGCATGTCCTTACACAGGGCCTGTGACATTGCCACAGCTCTGCTGCCTCTTTTGCTGTGGAAAACGGGGTACCTGCTACCACTGAGAGAGGGCTCGGAGCATTTTCAGTTCCCCTGAATAGATCTCAATTGTTGCGGTGGGGCAGCAGGCCCAGGTCTCCAGAGCTTTCCATCACAAATCTCCATCATGCTGTACAATGCTCTTCTTGCTCCTCTTCTCCCATAGTAGGAACAGCTTGGCTCCAGCCCCTGTTCAGTTCTGCCAC
>JANEMJ010021996.1:0-10726 GCA_024361745.1 Cacatua alba | reverse complement strand
CGCGGCTGGGGGAGGGGCTGGGGGGGGGGGTTTGTGTTGGGGCGGGGTGGGCAATCTGGTCATTGTCGAACACGCGATGGAAGAACCTTGGCTGTCTTGCATGTCACACCTTCCTGGGGTGCACTTGTGTTGCAGAAAAACCAGCAAAGCAAAAAAACCACACAAAATCCCCACCACAATGAACAACAGCAACAAAAAGATCTCCTGGGATTGTTAAATGTCAGCAAATCGATGGCATCTTTTCTTTACCCTCCCTCACCCCCCACCCCCTCCTTGTTTTTGATTATGAATGGCTGGTGTATATTCACATCTTAATGAGCTTTGGTAATTGTGGCACCTACTTCAATGCAATTAGTGTATCTTTTGGGCTCATTCAAGGACTATTTTTCACATGACTTCTAAATTTCCAGTAATGCATAGGAGCACTTTTATTTTCCCTGGCTTTTTCCTCTTGCAAGGCAAAAACTGACCGCTGGCTGGTATCTGTGATACTGCCTTGTCATGCTCACTCTTGGATGCACATCAGCACTCTACGCAGCCGTGGCACCCACAAGACGACACGTGCTTGGAAAGGAGCAGGCTCAAACCAGTTCCTAGCAGCAGGCAAAGTTGTGGCTACCTTCTTCTGCTGACTAGGGAGTATAAATCAATCTTCCTTTTGTTTTCTTTGGGGTTTTATTTTAGATACTCTATCAAGGGAGTGCTGGAGTCTTGCTACTGTATGTGTTCATTGTGCAGAACTTGTGAAGTTATTTCCTTTAGTATCCTGATAGTGACTTTGTAGCTGCAGTCTGGGCATTTCAGACACATCCCTGCTGACAGATGTGGCTGTTTCTTCTGGTTATATATATTAGGCACTTGCTTACAGGTTGTAAAAGTTGTTCCTGCACCAATAGGACAATTGCTGCTACGCGATTCTCAGTGTAGCTGCAGCTTTTCTCTTTTGAAGGCAGATATTTATCCCACTCTAGCAGAGACGTAGGTAAATCCTGGCTCCCACTGGGACATGGCTATTCATTTTGATCACCTCGTTTTCTCCTCTTCATTTCTGAGCAGTATCTTTCTCTTTCTGTTTGACATAGGAACCTGGAGATGCCTAAACCCCATGGCAGTGTTACCCAAGGGATGGGGGCTAGCTGTTAGCCGTAAGGTGAGAAGGTGTTTTGAGACCAGTTCATTTATGTACCGTTTATGGTACAATGAATCAATCTTTATACCTGACACACAGTGAGCCCCATGCTAAAGCTCCTGCTGGGGAGCTCTGACTTAAGCAGCTGCTGTTGCATATCCCCATTACTCTATTGTTCACTCTAAGGCTCTGGATGCTCGATAAAGGATGTTCGGGAACCTTCAGTGATGTTTAAGAAGCCTTTTTCAGGTATCTGGATGAGGGCACAGTGAGAGCATACCCCCACTGTTCCAGCGGCTCATCTAATGGGAACTATGCGTTAAGCTGCAGTCACTTAGTGGCATTTAACCATGGGGCCATGCCTCAGTTAAATCCTCTTTTGTGAGATACCTGCTTGTGGCAGGTTTTAGGGCAGGTGCTTTTAAATCCGTCTTTACTGTATATAAGCCTTTTCTTCACTGGTAAGAAGCTTCTTTTTTGTTCTGTTCCATGCTTTATGGGTAGTGTGAATATCAGATATGAATGTCAAAAGAGAACAGGTCTCGCACTATAGACATGGACTTTCATGTTCCTTTTTCACCCTGAAAATCTACTCTTCCAACTGTCCATTTTGTATGTTACGTTTTTCACTGCTTCTTTTCTTACTACAGGTCTGTGTGTAAACACACCCCTTTTACAGAAGTCAGAGCAGCAGCGTCCCATGCCTCTGTTAACTGGAGACTGATGTCTGACTTCCAAAGGGAACTAGGCATTCAGGAAGCTGGGGCACTCAGGCTGGGTGCTCCAGTTACTTCTAAACTAGCTGAGTGCTTTTGGGGCCGTTTGCTTTACAAAAGCTACATCATGTTTCTGAAAATGGTGCTAACACAGATTGCAGAGGTGGTGATGGCTTCTTCAAAACTACCTAAAGCCTGACTGGGCAACAGGATCCTTCTTTGCCTTTCCTCCCCCCAGTAATACAGCGAAGATGCTGACTAAACTCAGTAAGTTATTTTGACAGATTGACACTTAAAGCAATGACATAAATCAGGGTAAAAGAATCCTGTAGTGTGCTGTGTCTCCAGGAGACACTGTTAAGGAGTCTGTGACTTTACTGACAATCACTTGTGGTTCTACTCTTGAAGGAATTTAAACTTCTCTCATCTCTTCTCTGTTAGGATGTTTCTGGCCCACTTTGTCTTCAGGCAGAACTTCCAGGGCTGGAGGAAAAGCATCATTTTAGTAAGCTCTTTCCAGAAGGGATTAAAGCTGATTTGGAAGAAACCTATTTAATTTCCTTATGTCTTTGCAAGAGTTTACACACCTCCTGGGGTTTGATTTGTCTTCCTGTTGTTACGCTGTTGGCAGAATCTGTTCCGTGTCTTGCTGGCCTTTGCTGCTACGTTGGAACGACTGTGTTATATACCTGTGTGTTTGTGGGTAACTCTGGGATGAGGCTGACAGTCCTTAATGGAGGTGTGGGAAAGCTGAGGACATCAGGCTGCTAAATCCAGCCTGAAATAGCTTCAGCCACAACCAGGAATCCATTTCAGGCAAATGCTGAGTGCTCTGAATGTACTGACAGATGTGCTGGTTGGGTAATACTGTGTAGTGTGTAGAACCTGCCATTTACAGAGAGCAGTAGGAGAATGTAAATGACCCTCCTGTGAACAGTGCAATACAGAATGGCCACTGTGTGTAAAACAAAAGCTTGATTTCCCTGCCCTGTCGTGTACAGTGGAGAGGCTGGTTTGAGTGAATGGAAGGTTAGGCCTGAACCATTGCTAGCTCTTAATGTTCAGAAGTGAACGGAGACAGGAGATACCCCAAACGCCACCCTTGGCTTTCAGTGCATGTGCATGTGTCTTTGCAGCAAGGGGGCTTAACCGTGCAAGTTTCTCCTATTGGGTACAGTACTACCTGTAGAAAAAAGTGCCGCTGATGCCCATGAAGCTACTCACAAGAGGAAGTATTGAGCCAGGTGGAAGGAAGTTTGAGGGCTGGAATCCTGCAGACCTGTCTGTTTCTCTCACCAGGACCTAAAACTTTGCTCTGATTTTAATGTCAAGTAATTGGCACTCTAGAATTTGACCTGTGCCTCTAACCACAGTGAGGAGCTGTGGGTTTGCTGTACAGGGCACTGAAACAGCCTCAAAACAGGAGCCTTAAATAGTTGCCATTCTTATTCTGGAAGCGAGACCCTCGACGTCTGCCTGTGCTCTGCATGCATTGATGCCAATAACTTTTCACAAGGACTAACAGGTATGTTTGGAAGATCATAGAAGATGATGAGAAAACAGTTTGGGGTGATGTCTCCTGTCCAGAGGAGGTAGTCCTATAGGGGTAGCTGTACCCACCAAGTATATTAACTCTGAGGAGTAAGGTGTTTTGGCAAATAGTCTTAAAAGCACTGCTATTGTCTTTTACCTCCTGGTAATAAATCTACTTCTCCAAGGTAAGAATCCCCTGGACACTTTATCCAAAGGTCTCTTGGATGGCAAGCAATGATGCACAGACATTGACTTTTGCTGTTATTTTTGTTCTATTGAAATGGGCAGTCCCATCTGGAGACTTGACAGCTCATGAGTTGATGTAATTGTTTTTGGTTTGCATTTAACTGGATTGTAAGAAGATTGACTTAAAATTATTAATTCTAATCAGTGATTAGAAATACATGTAAAGAATTTTATGTACAGTAGAGGAACAAAGTTACCTGATTTTAAATAATGAAAACCCAGACTATCACCTATTCTAGAATTGGTTCTACTCAAAGAGTGACCTCTTATTAGCATGGACTGCACTGTTCCTGTTAAATGTCTATTGCATAATTGAATTCTTTTTTGTAGATATTGTATTAAAACCCAAGTGTCTGTATAGTTAATATATAGCTGCTTATGTGTAAATGCTATTTTAAACACTAAAAAGCTTTTAATTTTATGTGATAACCACAGTGTATGTCTTCAGTTCTTTGCACTGCTGCATTATCTTTGATTCCCGAATGATGAAACAGTGATTGAATCTTACTCTTTTTTTCCCTGCCACACTGAAGCTTGACAGGAGATGATGTTCAGGAGCTAACAATAGGCAACTGGGAGTTCTGGGATTCCATGGTACTTCAGAAGTGCCTCCAGTTCAAAGCATGACAGGAACCCTGTCCATGTTCTCCACTAAACCAGGTCACAGATGACTGAAGTGCAGAGGCCTGGCTCTTCCATGCAGGTTAAATGACATGTGGCACATGGCCCTGCCATTCCTCAGAGCTGTAGCTTTGAGCTAATGACTAACACATGGCACAGAACTTGTGCTTTCCCCTTGAATTGCCCTTCTTAATATTGAGCTTCTCCCTCTCACAGCTTGGCAGGAGTAGGTGTACAGGAAAGGCTGGAGGAAGTCTGAGGAAGTAAAAGGATACATCCTGTTACAAAGACATGAGCTGGAGCAAGTTTTGCTGCCTGCAGACCCAGGAGATGCATCTGCTGGTAGAGCCCATCAGTGTATTGAGCTGTTTCACGTGAATATTCCCTTTCTCTGGACTGTGCACACACACTCCAGCAGAGACAAGCTAGGATCATTAGGACAGCACTTTGCAGACGAACCGGTAAGCCTTAAACCCCAGTGTGTTTGTCATGCAACGTAAGGACAAAGTCTGAGTGGTTCATGCACAAAGAACAGCTTGATGAGGCATGTTCCCTCTTCTTAGCTGGCAGAGATCAAACAGCAAAGGGAGAGACAAAGTAGCAGTTATTATGGAAGCAGCCACTATAAACGGTGCAGTTCTGCAGCACGTTTATATTAAGAGCCTGTGAGAGCCTTGAGAATTCCCCATGCTCTCCCTTCCAAACCATATTTATTTACAGAGGGTACACAAAGTTTTAGCCAGCATTTTCCCAGTTGATGTGAAATGATCAGAGTTTGGGGCCTGGTCTTGTACTGGGGCTGATGGACTCCAGCTGAGCTGGTGTGAATTGTCTGCAGGTGTCTGCAACTGGTTGAGGACTTTTATCAGCTACTTTGCCCTTCCTCCCTCTTCCCCTGGCCCCTAAAGGAGAACTCAGTCTATGGTGGCTGTAGCTCTGCTGCCAGAAAGAAGCAATAGAGCTACCTTTGGTATTTTTCCTTCTCTGTTTCTGGAATGATGATCAAAAGCTACTTAATGCTTCTTTGCTATGAAATCACAGCACTGGAGTGAGGAGAACTGAGATTCTCAGGTGTGACAGTGTGCTCCTGAAGACTTGCTGCAGTCTCCAGAAACAAGGATTTCCAGTCTTCAGGTGAGATTTTTTGCTGTTTTTAATGACTCTGAGCACTACTTGTGTTAAATAGTTCATGTTTTTCCTCAAGTACCTCAGGAGAATTGTATCTGCAGGTGACCACAGAACTACCTGCAGTGCTCTGCAGGGCACCACAAAGCCCTTGAGTTAACAATGAAAACACTCCCTGGTTTAGATTAATTTGCAGATTCCTGACTTGATGAGCAAACTTGCAATACCATGTAGTGGATAGATGGAAAAACTTGAATGTAGGGAATAAAAGAGCAGTAGAGTTGCTTGTCAAAGTGAGCGGGGAAAAGAAAAGATCTTGGTGATGTGCTGTGATGTTTCCTTGCTGCTGTTAGGTAGTAATGTGGCATAATGTGGTCGTTTCTCCAGTTTCACCTTTCATGCTTTGCCACTTCACATGTTTTTGCTGAAGGAGTGTGGAATAAGGGTTGTTTAAAGGATAAAACAATTGCAGTGAGCAGCCTTTTGTTAAGATATTCCTGGTTTCACTTGGAGGAAGCGCTTGTCCTTGGCTAGTTGCTTCATTCCAGTATCATAAAATCAGCTTTGTAACAACTGTGTTGGAGCCTGATGGTGCTTTTACCAGGTGTATGAAAGAATAAGTATGATGGCGTTGGTTAAAAAGTGTTGAATCAAGTTGTATCCTTTGCTTTTGAACTGAAGGAGAGATGGATGTCGTCATCATTCCTCTGATGCAGCATGATTAAAGATTAATCTCTATGTATTGCATCTGCACTGTTAGGGAGAGTAAAGGTTGAGTGGTGGCTGCCACTTTCTTGGTGTGAAGAGGCACTAAATGGCTAATATTGAATAACTGTTGGCTGATGGTAGCACAGCGTACCTGATGAGCCACCTCATATTGCACTAGTACATGTGGCAACCTTTGTGGTATATAAGTGGACATTGAGACAATGTTGATTGTTACTGGGATGCTGTGTAATCCAGCATACTGTCTCCTCTTCCCTTGCTTGGTCTCTGCCATGGCTATGTGCTTTGGGCTGGCTGGTTTCTCTCCAGCCTTTTGGAAGTGCAAAGGTGTGTAATAGATGTGCATTCACGTTTCTTACACAAAAGATAAGGTAGAACACTGTTATAATAAGGATCAGAAGCACGGAACATCCTCATTGTCTCTGAAAATATCTAAGACAAAAGGGAAATTGTGCTGCTGGGGCTTTGTTAGGCAGGGATAAAGATCCTGCAGGCCTGAAGGTGGGCAGAGCAGGCCCAGTCCATCAGCTCTATCACCTGTGTACACAGCTGCATCACATAGGCTCTAGTAGGTCCTAATAAACACTTTGCAAGACCTAGAAGATCTGGACAAGTAAAGCAAAGCAGCAGCAGTGCTGTGAGGCTGGCAAGTGCTTTGTGACCCTTCTTTGGGGAATAAGTGTTTGATTGCTTTTGCAGAATGTCCCCCTGGGTAAGAGCTGCTTCTCTGCGCTGCTCTTTGTGTGGGTTTAGAGAGGGGAGGAACTTTTTGCTCTGCCTCTGGACAGTGTGATTTGCACTCTTCGTTTCCATGTGTCCCGTCCTCATTTCCATGTTCTTTGCAAACACGTTGACGAAACACAAATGGGTGAAGTGGAATTTGAATGGGTGATGTACTCTTTATCTCATGCATGCAGCTGCCTTTGCACAGCAGAGTGGTTTCTGTGAACTTTGAGACAAAGCAATGAAGAAAATACAAAAAGAGATCTTTTCCATGGAAAACACGACAGAAATTTAAACATTGCATTTGGGAAGCGCAGCTTTTTGTTGCATGACAGAGGTATCAAACTGAACTTCATATTGTAAGAGGTGAATGACAATAATTATTTACATTATCTAAACTTTTACAGGATAGTTTATGTGGCCAAAATCCCAGTTTTACTGAGATTCTGGCCTGAATAACTACCATTGTTCTGACTTGGACTGAAACTGTGAGATCTCTTGAGAAATACAGGTTCTATCTTGTGTTCTGGTTCAATAGTCAGTGATATGTAAGGACCAGTTCTCAGTGAGTCTGCTGCAGTGGGGTGCTGATGCTACCATGAGCTAGATGAGCAGTGGTTATCATCAGAAGCTTTGCTTGGCCTTTCCATTGTAAAACCAGAGAGACCCCTTGATCTGAACATGGTTGTTTCCCTGTGCATCAGTTTGTGTGTGACACATCAGTTTCTTTGTGTGCTCTTCTATGTTCTTAGCTTCCCGTGCACCTTTCCAGGTATCCTCTAAACCTCAGTCAAAAAGAGCAGAACCGGCTCAGTACCATACTGCTGAAGTTGTAACCCCTCTGTATAAATAGCAGAGAGGGTGGCCCAGAGGATCAGAGTGTTCTGTCACAGCATCTTGTTTACAGGGACAGTGGGGAATGATGGCCATTAGAACCAGTTTCACAGCCCATCTGCATTGACTGTAGCTGGTAAAAAAGAGACCCAGAGCATAGGATGTCATTGACTCCACTTTTACTAGAGCAAGTGCACAGACGCATGTGGATGTGTACAGATTGCAAGGACAGAGCAGTGTGCAGGACCTTTGGGTTCTGTTAGCTCCCCTCATCTACCTCCTGTATCGAACAGGAGCAGACCTGCATAGGAGCTGTGTTTACTGCTGTTGTTTGCTAGGAGAAGGTTTTTATAGAGGATCCTGTGTAGGTAGGTACTCTTAGTATCGTTAATCACAAGGATTTCTATTTGTGGTCTGTAATCTCACACCTTTGTGTGTGATTGATTCCCTTTTGGTTTTCTAGTTCTGCGCTGTTGAATACATTTGAAAGTTCGTGTAAGACCTGGGAAAGGATGCATGGATATGTCTGGAGCAGTTACCTAGCCTTGTGGGTGCTGAAACAGGCAGTTAGCTACAGAGAGGATGGATACTACTGTGTTGGAGGCATTTTGCTTTAGCTCATTGAGTAGAACCCTGTGCTTTGCAGCTTAAAAGTCCAGCTCCTGGTGTCCTGCCTACTGGATGAGGCTGTGTGGTGATTGTGTCTGGGACCATAGAGTCATCGTAAACAGCATTATCTCATTCAAATACAGGCAGCTTCTATTGAGGAGCAGGTGATGGTGGATCTGGATTATTGTCTCTTGTAGAGGAGTCCTCTGGCTCCTCTTCAATGGAATTCTGGAAATAATCCACTGTGTTGAGATGAGGCTTACGCACGAGGATGTAGCATTTAGGGATATAATAGGTCACCAGGATACCCAGACTGGTTACCAGGATGGTACCAATCTGAGCCACAGACCTCAGCACTGTTTTCAGCGTGACAAATAGAGCAATGAAGAAGATGCAGATGATTAAATAGATGAGGAAGGCAAATGTGATCCCTCTGGCAAAGTTGTACTTCTTCCCAGAGGTTTGGACCATGAAGGTGCACAGGAAGCAGACAGAGCCTAAGCAGCCGTTGTAGCCGCGCATGAGAGCAAAGGCAAACCAGGACTCTGTTTTACACACGAGCAGCACTTCAGTGGGCAGTGACTTGTAGTCAACCACCAGGTAGTCAGGGCCCAAGTGGAGGTACCCAAGGCAGAACAAGCACTCAGGGAGCAGGCACAGGGCAACGAGGAGCCAGGCCCTCCTCTGGGTCACCCAGTGCAAGAAGGTGGGGGCACAGTGAGGGAACTCTGTCACAAGGGTGATCTCCAGGGACTTGATGAAGAAGGTGGAGAAGCAACCACTGAGGCACAGGACGTAGACCATGGGCTGGATCATACAGATGTTGCTGCTGGGCTTCCCTATGTAGAGACAGCAGCTGAGACACAGCAGCAGGAGTGTGAGCAAGGCAAAGAGGCTCAGTTTGCCTCCAGAGGCCTGCACAAGGGGAGTCTCGAGGTTCTTTAGGAAGAGCACTGCTGCCAGACAGGTCACGGTCATGGTGATGGACATCAGGGTCAGCAAGGCAATGGTGGGGGGCTCGGTCCAGAACAGGTACCGCTCACTGCGGTCGTAACATCGCGTGCTCCGGGCAGGGGACCACTGGTGCTGGAGGCAGGGAGTGCACGTGGAGCTGTCTGCAAAGCAGCAGTGAGAGCCCGGTGACCACCTCGCAGGGGAGTGCTGCTGCAGGCAGCCCTCGAGGATGGAGCAGGCAGGAATTGGTGCTGCTTTGTCTGCTTTCTCCCCTTCCTCAGTGTATGGGATCTCCAAAGCTTGTGATGGTTCAGTCTCTTTTCCCCCCTCTGCTCCTCTGCCCTCCCCCTAAAAGGACCCACATATTTCTTGGCTCCCTTCCCCAGGAAGGATCACCAACTCCCAAAAGATCCCAGAATTTCACTACAGGACTCTCTTCTACCAATGACCCCAGGATTTCATCATACCCTTCTCCTACCTCTTGAGATAAAACATAGTATTGTCCTTAGTATTGATCCTGTTTGGGATCAGCAGAGGAAGGTGCCCCACTGAAGAGCTGTAGAGCAAGACTGAGCAATGCACAGACATAATACAGTTAAATCCATTGGGTTTCCCAGACCTCACCTTTAGCACTCCAGAAGGTGTTCTCCGGACAGTCCGTGCAGTCATAGCAGCAGAGGTGGAATCCTTTTATTTGTCTGACCTGTCCTGGTTTACACTGTGTGAAGCACTCGGATGTGGGCTCCTAGGCAAGAGGAAGGGTGCACATCAGCCAGATGCTTTCGGAAGCACCGTATCACCGCGCATCAGAAGCTGCCTGGGCTGGGATCAAACCTTGGGTGAAATTGAAACAGCGCCAGGAATACCTTTTCCTAGGTCAGCACAATGGGGATGGATAACGTGTCTGCAGAGGAGCAAGAGCTGGGTCCCACACACACCCTGTGGGAGCAGCATGCAGGCAAAGAGTTCCTTGTGAACGGTCCTATGGAAGTGGCAAAACGGGTTACTTCACTTTGTGACTGTTCATGCTTTTACCCCCAGTTTTTACCTTTGAATCCTCGGTGTGAAACTCAATCTGGGACTCATTGATGTACAAGGACTCTCCATAGTCACCCACAGGTAGATACTCAAGGGTGTTGTTTTTCCAGGACCAGAGTATAAGCTTGTAGCCGGTGTTTGTGCCGTGGGATTGATCAAACCTGAACTGTTGGCCATTTACCTCAAAGGGGAAGGTATTCAGGAACTGCAGCAGCTGAGGAGAACATGAAAATGGACAGTAAATACTGGTACAGTCGATGTTCACGATGCGGTAAGGTCATGTCTGGCTGAACTCAGTTGTCCCTTATGTGGGCTCTGATGGTGGTTACGGGCCTTCTGGCTGTATTATCCACTGTTTGATTAATGGGAGCCAGAACCCTGCTTAGAGAGGGGAGAAAATTCTTCCCTGTGAGGGTGCTGAGGCGCTGGCACAGGGTGCCCAGAGAAGCTGTGGCTGCCCCATCCCTGGCAG